>JAYESA010000007.1:36727218-36899063 GCA_036927795.1 Iris macrosiphon
ATCCAAAATCTCAACTGGCTGCTCTGGATAGCTAAGAGTAGGGTCCACCTCTATTTTTGAGTGATCCAATACATGACTAGGATCTGCCATATACTGTCTTAACTGCAACATATGAAACATGTTGTGCACTCCCTCCAATGTATGTGGCAAGTCTAGTCTACAAGCAACTGTACCGACCCTCTCGAGAATACTGAAAGGTCTGATGAATCACGGACTAAGCTTCCCGTCTCTACCGAAATGAATCATGCCTTGTGTCGGAGAAATCCTCAGAAACACCAGACCTCCAACCTAGAACAAACACAACCTTAAGACCTTAATCTATAACAAACAACCAATATCAAGCACAAAAGGAAATCTAAAACTATACCTCAAACTCCAAAGGTCCCATTTGGCTATTGGCCCAATGCCGCTATCTGTCCTGCGCCACTCAAAGTCTGTCTCTAAGCAACTTAACCTTCTCCGCTGCATCCACAACCATCTCTGGCCTTAGGAAAGCTCTCTCCCCAACATTGTTCTATGACAAGAAAGTACGACATCTCCGACCGTACAAAGTCTCAAATGATGACATCTTTATACTAGCCTAGTAGCTGTTGTTATAATCAAACTCTACCAAATGAAGATGGTCCTCCCAAGATCCCCCAAAATATAGTTCGCAGGTATGCAGCATATCCTCGATAGTCTGAATGATCCTCTCTGACTGCTCATCCGTTTGGGGGTAATATACAGTACTGAACTTGAGCTGGGTGCCCAAACTCGCCTGTAAACTCCTCTAAAAAATGAGAAGTGAAACGACTATCCAATCCGAGACTATACTAATGGGAATCCCATGTATCCTGACGATCTGCCTCACATACATCTCTGCCAGCTTCTCCGTAGACAAACCCACCTTGAAAGGAAAAAAAGTAGGCCGACTTGGTCAACCTGTCAATAATGACCCAAATCGCGTATTTTATTCCTGGAGATCGTAGAAGTCCGGACAAAAAATCCATATTAATGTGCTACCACTTCCACTCTAGAATGGGTAATAGCTAAAGTAAACCACCTGGCCTCTTCCTCTCGGCTTTCACCTGCTGGCACACTAAGCATCTGGATACAAACTGTGCCACATCCCTCTTTATGCTATACCACTACACACTCACTCGCATATCCCGATACATCTTGTTGGCACATGGATGCATGGAATACTGAGAGTGATGCACTTCCTGTAACTCCTTCTCACGCAGCTCCCCACTAGGCACACATAATCTAGCACCATGCCACAAAGAACCTTTCTCAGCAATGGTGAAATCATCCTCCAATCATACTCACCAGAGCTCTGATGCTCCTCAGAGATACATCCTCATACTGGGATACCTTGATCCTTTCTATTAACTCTGAGTGTATCTGCAACCCCCATATCTGCACAAAAAACCAGGTACTATCACCTTAATGTCCAAGCTCTCCAGATCCTCAAACAAATACCGGTCCTGCGTCAAAAACATAGCTACCAGATACCTTCTCAAGGCATCGGCATCTACATTGGCTTTCCCAGGATGATACTGTAAAGATATGTTAAAATCCTTCATCAGTTCCAGCTACCGACGCTGCCTCATGTTCAACTCCTTCTGAGTGAAAATATACTTCAAGCTCTTGTGGTCTGTGAAGATCTCCACACGTTCTTTGTACAAATAGTGTTTCCATAACTTTAAGGCAAAGATGACTGCTGCCAACTCCAAATCATAGGTAGGATAGTTCTTCTCATAAGGACACAACTGCCTAGATGCATTAGGCAATCACTTTTCCATTCTACTGAAGAACACAACCCAATCATTTCCCCGATGCATCATTATAAATAGTGAAACCTCCAGACCCTGATGACAACGTCAAAATAGGATCAGACGTCAACCTCTTCTTTAATTCCTCAAAAGTAATCTGGCACTCATCTGTCCAAACAAACTCTGCGTCCTTCCTAGTGAGTCTAGTCATCGGCTCAGAAATGCTTGAAAAATCTTTCACAAACTTCCTATAGTAGCCTACTAGACCCAAGAAACTTCTGATCTCTTCCACTAAACTCGGGGTCTTTCAAGATTCCACTACTGCGATCTTCTTTGTATCCACTATAAACCCCCTCACCCAAAAATATGTATCTTATGTGTATTTTGTATTTCTTGTATTTATTTTAGATTATTTTTTCAAATCAAATAAAATCCAGTAATTTATTAGGATACTTAACCGTGGTTTGGACATTAATAATATAGGATGACCCCAAAATCTGTATCACCATTCATAGGAACTAGCCTACACAGGGACACTACTTGTAGGATCTTCTCGTGGCAAAGAAATTCGATCCTTTGATATTAGTATGACCTTAGTGTAACAACCCTAGATTAAGTGTTAAGTATTTAGATAATATATATATAATTTAATTATGGTTATTTTCTAATTCTAACTCTTCTTTAATTAGCATCCCATAAATCCCCGTGCCAAATTAGGTAAATTCTCTTTTTGTAAAATTGCATATTATTTACTATCACCTATTTTGTTAGATATCTATTTAATTATTTATTAAGTTAATTGGATAATATAATTATTTAATTTATATAACTAGATAAATATCTAATTAGTAATTATAAAATATTTTTACAAATTAGGTAAATTCTCTTTTTGTAAAATTGCATATTATTTACTATCACCTATTTTGTTAGATATCCATTTAATTATTTATTAAGTTAATTGGATAATACAATTATTTAATTTATATAACTAGATAAATATCTAATTAGTAATTATAAAATAATTTGGGTGTAGTATTTTATTAAAGCTTTATAAAGTAAAATTTTCTATAATTTATTTTGTGAGCAAATATTATTTTTGGATTTTTTTAACCTCATCTATATATGTAAATATATATATATATATGTTAATAAATATATAGCTAATAATAATAATAATAATAATAGTAATAGTAATAATAATAGTATTAATAAATCGAAAGGAAAAACAAAAGAAAAGAAAAGAAAATGATAATAATAAAATCTAATCTCCTAATCCTAAAACAAAATCTAACTAATCCTATATTAATCCCCCTCCCCCAGAAACACCCCCCTAGCCTGCGATCCTTCCCCCTCTCCTATATATATATATATATATATATATATATATATATATATATATATATATATCATAAATCGAAACCTAAACTCAAACCCTAACCCTAGCCCCGCGCCGACCGACCGCCGGCGACCGCCGACCCTCAGAGCCGTCGACCCCACTCCCCCGGCCGCCGCCCCGGGCCGCAGCAGCCGCCTGCGAACACACCGCGGATGTCGCCCGCACGCGTGTACGTTCAGCAGCGTCACTCCCTCACGGTATTGTATCTCCCTCATGTTTGATTCTTTTTGCGAGTGGTTTGTCCGCGTACGTTCACAACCTAACCCTCTAGAATTTTTTTCAAGCGGAACGAGTTTTCGTGCCCTGGATTGGTTGAAAAATTGACCGAAAATGGCCAAAAAACTGACCAAAAATAGTCCAGAATTTCAACCCAAACCTCTATGTTCATGTCCAATTTGCCACCAATCCGTTTAATATTTTTAAAATCTAATTAAAAGATTTTTCCTCAATATAATCAAGAATTTAACTGTTCTTTTAGTTTTTATTATTTTGTTTTATTTGTTAAATTTTAACCAAAACGACAAAAAACTTGATATTTTAAAACTAAAATTTTATGATACGGAGTACGCCCCGCTAAACGGGACCGCCTTATCTCGTACCAATTGTACTAAAAGGTGCATATGGAATATCCTGACGTGTGGGCTTTCACGAAAGTTGATTCGGACGTGTGTGCGCGTCGGAATCAACCCGTATCCGTAAAAAGTCCCATATCGCAACTTTTTACAAACTACCACCCCATTTTGTGTACGCTCATCAGAATATGATGAAACTTGCGCCATTGGATTCGTGGTATCACGCTGGTCTTGTGACCCAAGTTTCAAGCGATTATGAGATAGTTGACCAAGCCGACTATTCGTGGGCCCCACGGTTTGACTTAAAGGGCAAATTATGATCGGCTCATCGGAATCTAAAATTGGATATACCATTGAGTTTGTATCATCATTTAGAATTTGTTTGACCTATAATTTATCCTATTTAGAGACCTTTACCTCTGGCACGTATTTCGGTGCAAAGTGGCCCACATGCGGATCGGCTTTGACCCAAAATTATCGTTTTGCCTCTGTGTCCAAATTGGACGAAAGGGTAGTGTTTTCTAGCTATATCGCTTATTCTGAGAATATTGGTGATATTTATTTCAGCATCCGGAGATGTTCATTCAGAGGCCATAGTTTCTGATCATCTATGCTTGACGCCTAGACGTTTACACTACGCAGCTTTCTTGTCAGGCAAATATACCTTGCCATTGTACTATGATTTACTTTCCATATGATGCATGTATTTTATTTCTGTTATTTAGTTCATATATTTTAACTGCTATATAAACTGCACGTCCAAGAATAACTTGGGTGCAATGACGGTGGCGTCGTACTTTATTTTTATTATATATTATGCATATCGACCTAGTTTTTTGAGACCACCACATGATTTGGAGGCATATTAGGTTTCATTAGCCATAACACATCTGTTGCACGAGTGTGATTCTCATGTAGAACACGGACTTGCATGACGGGCTGGCCACCTGTACATATGGGACGTGCGATAGGGAATAACTGCTAATAAATTTTATTGCTAGGAGACTTAGCAGTTATTAGAGGTACCATAGTGTCATGGATATGGGACGAATAGAGCATGGGGTGGGAAGAACAACAAGTAAGGCGTTTGGGCTCCTTTGCACTTTTCTTGTGTAACCCGCACGCTCCGTCGGAGATGCGTGGTATGATGACCCCTATATTATCTAAAGGTGGCCTCTGACGTTCAAAAGATGTCATGCTTTTTAGGCCCCTGATTCTCTGAAAGAATTATGCCAATCCTATTTTAGCCAGATAGCCCACGTGTTGAAAAGTTGTTCTCAAAGTGCATACACATAGATAGTTAGGCGACCCTTGGATGTTTATTTTCAGTACTTTATTGAAATACTTCTATATATCTTGTTACGTCCCTTTGAGGCCCTGGTCCCTTTCCAGGTGTAGACAATCATGACTATTCGCAGGAGCACGGATCTGGACTTGGTACTTTGTTCTCTTTCTAGGAGGTCTTCTCTTCGAGCCTTATTGTTCATTAAAAGTACTTATTTTGTTTCTCTTATATTCTAGTTGGTAGTGGATTTGTCTACATCCAACTATTAGTTCTTCTCGACTAGTTTATATTTGGTTTATTGACATATTTAATCATTTATTTCTTTATGATAATTTTTGTGGATGAGATTTAGTTATGCCCTGTGACTTATGACAACTATATACCACTTGTGAATTGTTATTCTTAATACAGCGTACATATGTGTTATGGTTTTCATATATTGGAGTCTCCATATACATACGGCTGGCATGCTTACGTAATCCTAGTCCTACGTATTTTGGGACTGGGGCGTGACATATTTTTGTGGTGGCCCATGTAGGTCGAGTTAGCCGTTTTGGTTACGTAACTGTACCGAGCGGGCCTGTACCTAGGATTAGAGTTTTAGGTCTCATCCACATTTGACTATGACTCACCTTCCTTCCAATCCATGCTATTTAAATAATTGCATCCTGTTTGATTCATGTACTTTCCTAATAGTTCCTTGAGTATAGCATTCTCCTAGAATATAGGAATCCTTGTTGCTAGGATAATAATTAGGGTAACATTCCTACTAAGAATAAAACTAAAATATTGACACATTACTAAGTTTAGCATACCTAATAAACCCTAGCATCCCTTACCTGTAGATTAATTGACCACTATCCCTTGATATATTTATGAATGACTTGAGAGTAGTATAGACACTACTAAGGTTATTTAGAAATTTAACCATATTGTTTGACCCTAGCATTGAGGAACCAATAGAAATCCAAGTTTGAATATTATGACTAAACCTAACTTTCATAGTGAGATAGTATTTGAGAACTCTAAATTTAGATTCCTGTCTTGATATTAGCAGAATAGTACCTTAGGAAACCAAGAGGAATAAATAGAATATTGTTTTTGATCATACCTCGAACACAGAGATTAGCATACCACCTTTCCTTAGGAAACCATGATATTATCAAGAGTCTCTCTATTTAATTTTATATCTTGTTTCTCCGAAACCTGAGCGCTCGCTTTTTATGCGACGACTAAATTTTTTTTCTTCATCTTTCAATTCATGCCACCTAACCCTTCTGATTGTAGACCAAGTGATTCCTTTTATTTTAGGATAGATAGTTTACTATGATTATAGTTGTTAATCTTGAATTTTAAAATTCTATGCTTGGTAGTTAGAACTTGATAGTTTGAGTTGTTCATTTAGATTATGATTTTATGATTATACTTTAGTTTCAAATCAAGTAATATGTTCCACATTTCTCAATACAAGTTATATCCTCTTTCACTTGAGAGCCAATAACTTCTCAATTCTTACTGTTAACACTTTTGTTCTATAAGCACTATGATTAAGACTTAAGATGACCATTACCTATATAATGCAATAGGATACCTTAATAAGTAACAAGATCCTTTCCTCGTATACCCAATAAGAGTTTCTACTTTATTTACAAGGACAATATTATTTTGTAGAATCCCCTTAAGGCAGTTATAGTATTAGTTAATTCTTGTAAGTTGGGTAGTATGCCTCACAACCTAGTATCACATAGTCCTTTTCACCCATTAACAAAGTGTAATTGAACGACACCAACTATAGGCTACCATAAGAAGATAGTGTTTATCCAGACTGTAGAACTTAGAGGCCCATACCCCTATTTGGTCGACTAGTGACTTAGACAAGGAGTTAGTATGGCAACTGTAGAGGCACAACACCGGACGAGTCTTATCTTCTTGATGAATTTGAATTATTTTGTACCTTCCCTCATCATAATCCAGCGTACTTATATTTTCTGGACTACTTCGACTTATGCTGCTATTATAGCCTAGTTTTGCAAGCTTATTCTTTTATCGAGCTTGTTCATGACATATGTATTATTGGGTGCACAAATTGATACAATTTTCTAATTAGAATCGGTGTATAATGGTCTGATCAACCTTAGTGCGCTTGGTTCGCTTTTCGTATGACTACTTTACGTGGATTAAGATATAGTTGACTCAGCTTGTTAGACGAATATACTTGTCCTCTAGATATGTCAGAGCATATCATATCAGGTATATAACTGTTCTGATATGAAAATGCGAATAAGAATTTACCAAAATAAGATTTCAATCCATAATTGCCTTGACAACTCCCTTTTGAATTCTTTAATCATCTTGAACCCCGTACTTGTATTCTATCACCTCCTCCTTGAATTTTTTATTATTGTTTTTTTCGTCTTCCCCTATTTCGGAAAGACGAAATCTCGTGCTTGGTATAAGTTTAATACACGGATAGTACTAGATATACCCCATAGGCCAATCACATTATTTGTGAATATCTTTTGTAATTAAGGGCACATTACATGTGATATATTTTGTGTGTTAAAAACTTTTGATGATTGAATAACATGATTAAATAATTTGAGGAGATTTTTGTTAAATATATAGCCTTATGTGATAGATGGGTAAATTCTAAGTTGGGTAAAAGTTGCATTGTCAACTTGAGGTAAATTTCTTTTAGATTGTGATCAAGTAAGATTAGTTTGAGAGATTTAAGTCATTTTAATCTTGAGAATTTTTAGAAGAATGATTCAGATGATGAAAATTTAATGAATTTTAAAATCTTGATATTGCGGACCAAATATTTATACTTTGAGCACATGATTTAAATTTTGAATATTGAAGGTTGAATCATCGATTTAAATTTAAATTTTGAGGATAAATATGGAATTTTAGACTTGAACAATTGGTGAATTAGATTTAAAATTTTATAATTTGATGATTTGAATTAAAAGTTAAATTTTGATTGTTGGATCACCTATTTAAAATATTGAGGATAGAAATTGAATTTAAAATTTGAAGAGTACAAAATTCATAAGTTGAAAATAGGAATAAGATTTGATTAGAATTATTTATTATTTAAAATCTAGAGGAGATTATGATAGTTGGAGATCGTGATGTAAAATTTGATATGGGTTTTTTGAATCTTGAAGATGTTATATGAATTTTACTTAAATTTGGATGTTGATGATTTAAAAATCGAGAAGAGATTATGATTGGTTGAATTTTGATTTAAACAGTGGTTATTTTAAATTTGAAGTGATTGTGATGGATTTGAATAGATTTTGTTATTTAAATTTTGGAAGAGATTGCGATAGACTTGCCTTATATACGAATGTGAAGGATTTAGTAAATTATGTCTTATTTTTAATTTCAAGGACAAAATTCTTTTAAGTTGGGTAGATTGCAAACTCCCTTACCCAAAATAGGTATCTTGTGTGTATTTTATATTTCTTGTATTTGTTTTAGATTATTTTTTCAAATCAAATAAAATCCAGTAATTTATTAGGATACTTCACCATGGTTTGGAGATTAATAATATAGGATGGCCCCAAAATCTGTATTCATAGGAAGTAGCCTACACAAGGACACTACCTGTAGGATCTTCTCATGGCACAGAAATTCGATCCCTTGATATTAGTATGATCTTAGTGTTACAACCATAGATTAAGTATTAAGTATTTAGATATTATATAAATATATAATTTAATTGTGGTTATTTTCTAATTCCAACTCATCTATAATTAGCATCACATAATTTTCTGTGTCAAATTAGGTAAATTCCCTTTTTATAAAATTGCATATTATTTACTATTACCTATTTTGTTGGATATCTATTTAATTATTTACTAAGTTAATTGGATAATACAATTATTTAATTTATATAACTAGATAAATATCTAATTATAAAATATTTTTATAAAATATTTTGGGTGTAGTATTTTATTAAAGCTTTATAAAGTAAAATTTTCTAGAATTTATTTTGTGTGCAAATATTATTTTTGGATTTTTTTAACCTCATCTATATATGTAAATATATATATGATAATAAATATATAGTTAATAATAATAATAATAATAATAATAATAATAATAATAATAATAATAATAATAATAATAATAATACTAATAGTAATAGTAATAGTAATAGTAATAATAATAGTATTAATAAATAAAAAGGAAAGGAAAAAGAAAAGAAATGAAAAACAAAAGAAAAAGATAATAATAAAACCTAAACTCCTAATCCATATATATATATATATATATATATATATATATATCATAAACCGAAACCTAAACTCAAACCCTAACCCTAGCCCCGCGCCGACCGACCGCCAGCGACCCCCGCCCCCCAGCTCCGTCGACTCCCCCTCCCCCCCCCCCCCCCGGCCGTCGCCCCGCAACGCCGCAGCCGCCGGCGACCGCACCGCGGACCGCCGCCCGCTCACGTGTACGTGCAGCAGCGTCACTCCTATCACGGTATTGTATCTCCCTCATCTTTGATTATTTTTGCAAGCGGTTTATCCGTGTATGTTCACAACCTAACCCTCTAGGATTCTCTTCAATGAGGATGAGTTTTTGTGCCCTGAATTGTTCGAAAAATTGATAGAAAAATAGTCGAAAAACTGACCAAAAATAGTCCAGAATTTCAACGCAAACCCCTATGTTTATGCCCAATTTGCCACCAACCCGTTTAATATTTTCAAAATATAATTAAAAAGTTTTCTCCACAATATAACCAAGAATTTAACTGTTCTTTTAGTTTTTATTAATTTATTTTAGTTGTTAAATTATTCGGCCTCCAAAACGACCAAAAATTTGATATTTTAAAACTAAAATTTTGTGATACGGAGAGCGCTCCGCCAAACGGGACCGCCTCGTCAAGTACCAATTACACCGAAAGGCACGTATGGTATATCCTGACGTGTGGGCTTTCGCAGAAGTTGATTCGGACGTGTGTGCGCGTCGAAATCAACCCGTATCCGTAAAAGTCCCCGTATCGCAACTTTTTGTAAACTACCACCATATTTTGTGTATGCTCGCCAGAATGCGATAAAACTTATGCCATTGGATTCATGGAATCACGCTAATCCTGTGATCCAAGTTTCATGCGATTCTGAGACAGTTGACCAAGCCGCCAATTTGTGGGCCCCACGGTTTGACTTGAAGGGCGATTTGTGATCGGCTCACCGGAATCCAAAATTGGATATACCGTTGAGTTCGTATCATCGTTTAGAATTTATTTGACCTATAATTTGTCCTATAGAGAGACCTTTACCTTTGGCACGTATTTCGGTGCAAAGTGGCCCATATATGGACCTATTTTGGCCCAAAATTACCGTTTTGCCCCTGTGTCCAAATTAGACGAAAGGGTAGTATTTTCTAGCTATCTCACTTATTCTGGAAACATTGGTGATATTTATTTCAGTATTCGGAGATGTTCATTCGGAAGCCATAGTTTATGATCATCTATGCTTGACGCCTGGACGCTTACACAACATAGCTTTCTTGTCAGGCAAGTATACCTTGCCATTGTACTGTGATTTACATTCCATATGGTGCATGCAATTTAATTTTATTATTTAGTTCATATATTTTAATTTTTATCTAAACTTCACGTCCAAGAATAACTTGGGTGCAACGACGGTGGCGTCGTATTTGGATTTATTATATATTATGCATGTCGACCTAATTTTACGAGATAACCACATGATTTGGAGGCATCATTAGGTTTCATTGGTCATGACACATCAGTTACACGAGTGTAAGTCTCATGTAGAACATGGACTTGCGTGACGGGCTGGCCACCTGTACGTATGGGACGTACGATAGGGAATAACTGCTAATAAATTTGCATGCTAGGAGACTTAGCAGTTATTAGAGGTACCATCGTGTCATGGATATGACATGAATAGAGAATAGGGTGGGAAGAACAACAAGTAAGGCATTTGGGCTCTTTTGTACTTTCCTTGTGTAACCCTCACGCTCCGCCGGAGATGCGTGGTATGATGACCCCTATATTATCTACAGGCGGCCTCTGACGTTCAAAAGGCGTCATGCTTTTTAGGCCCCTGATTCTCCGAGAGAATCATGCCAATCCCATTTTAACCAGATAGCCCACGTGTTAGAAAGTTGTTCTCAAAGTGCATTCACATAGATGGTTAGGCGACCCTTGGATGTTTATTTTCAGTACTTTATTGGCATGCTTCTATGTATCTTGTTACGTCCCTCTGAGGACCTGGTCTCTTTTCAGGTGTAGACAATCATGACTATCCACAGGAGCACGGATCTGGACTTAGTACTTTGTTCTCTTTCCAGGAGGTCTTCTCTTCGAGCCTCATTGTTCATTAGATGTACTTATTTTGTTTCTCTTATATTCTAGTTGGTAGTGGATTTGTCTCCATCCAACTATTAGTTCTTCTCGACTAGTTCATATTTAGTTTATTGACATATTTGATCATTTATTTCTTTATGATGATTTTTGTGGATGAGATTTAGTTATGCCGTGTGACTTGTGACAACTATATACCACCTGTGAATTATTATTCATAATACAGCGTACGTATGTGTTATGGTTTTCATATATTGGAGTCTCCATATACATACGGCTGGCATGCTTATGTATTCCTAGTCCTACGTATTTTGGGACTGGGGTGTCACATCCACTGAAATTCCATCACCAGTCACATTATGTCCTAATAACTCCATCTTGTCCAGGAAGAACTCACACTTGGACAGCTTTCCATACAGCTTCTTCTTTCTCAGCACATCCAACACAATCCGCAAATACTCCTCGTGCTCCTCTGGTGTCTTCGAGTATATGAGTATGTCATCGATGAACACCACCACGAACTTGTCAAGGTACTGGTGGAATACCTTGTTCATCAAATTTATAAATATCGCTGGGCATTAGTCAACCCAAACGACATCACCATGAAGTCATACTGGCCATACCGAGTCCTAAAAGCAGTCTTCAGAATGTCCTCCGGCTTCACTTTTACCTGGTGGTAGTCTGATCTCAAGTCTATCTTAGAAAATACCTTGGTGCCACTCAACTGATTGAACAGGTCATCAATCCGTAGCAACGGATATTTATTCTTGATAGTGAGATTATTCAATGCCCTGTAATCGATGCACATACGCACCGATCCATCCTTCTTCGATACAAACAATACCAGGGCTCCCCATGGTGAAGAACTGGATCTGATAAATCTCTTATCCTACAATTAATCCACTTGCTTCTTTAACTCGACCAGCTCATTATTGTTTACTCTATAAACATGTTGTAAAATTGATTCTGCACCTAGCACCAAGTCTATAGAGAATTCAACATCTTGATCTGGCGGCAACCCTGGCAATTTCTCAGAAAACACATAGAAGAACTCTTCTATCAAAAGATGCGACAACTCCTTGTCTTCCACCATAGCTCCACAAATAATGCCTTTTCTTTGCTCTGCAGCTCCTCTAGCAAACTTAAACTCTGGCTCTCCTGGCGGGCTAAACAAAACTCTACCTCCTCTGCAATCTATACTAGCATGGTGTCTACTCAACCAATCCATCCCGAGTACAATATCGTTGCTCGAAAGTGCCATTACAAGTAGACACGCACTCAGCTCTGGTCCTCCAAGAGTAACTCTTCGATCCTTGCAAATATCACTAACCAGCATAATGTCTTCCCCGGTCATGATCATGCAAGTCCTAAGCAAAGGCTCAGCTACCAAATGATGCTTCAAAGCAAAAGAAACAATACAAAACTATGGGAAGTACCACTATCAAACAATGCTAAATCTGGAATAGATTTATGAAGAACAGAACCTGCGATGACATCTCTGGTGGGCTCGGCCTCCTCGACCGTCATAGCAAACGCTCGTCCCTAAGGTGCACCCCCTTATGCTTGTGTTGGGCATAACGTTATTGTTGGGTCAAAAGCGGCGGTCCCCTCGGTTGTACTACGAGTAGGCTTTCTTCTTTCCAGCTCATCATTGTGCATTTACTTCTTTTGGGCGCTTAGCCACCGGCACCTGTTAGCCGGCTCGTTTGGACATTAGTTTCCTTATATGCTTGTATTAAATCAGACTGCAGCTGATCAATGTCATATACTTTTGTTACTCTTTCAGCTTCTTATTTTTGCACCGCTGGTCTCTGGAATATTTTGAGAAAGCGTTTGGGACGTCTTATTGCTTTATCATATATGTTCTATGCTTACTGTTTCTTGTTTGAATGATTGAGCCATATTTGTTTTTCCCCTAGGAGACTTGATTGTAGCATGCGCCCCCTTGTCTTATACAGTTGTGACCGTCGTACGACGTATAGCACCTTGTACGGGATAGTTGGCATGTCCGTCTCCGTCTTCCAGTACTGGGGTGCGACAGGCAGTGTTCCTCCTCCTCCTCCTGATCTGCAGTAGTTCTTATTGGGACTTTTTTATTATGTTTGTGTGTATTGTCCCATTCTTGGGTCTTTGATGTACTTATTTCATACTTTTCACTACATTATTTGGATGAGACGGATATGACATTATTTTAGATTCATGTATTTATTTGTTGGAAAATTACTGCATGTTTCATTATTCTTGACGTATTTGTGTATGTACCGGTGCTGAGTGTTCCACCGAAGGGGTCGGTGAACACAGGAAATTAACGGAGGGTTGTTCCGGGTCTATTTATATAAACTATGTTTTATAATTGCAAGCAGACTTTTGTTGGAAAATAATTTTAGAAATTGCATATTTTTTTGGTTTTTTTAAATTTTAGCGACTTTCTACGACGTTTACCGACGTAATAATGCATCGCTAAACGTCGCTAAATGGTATCAGGGACGTCGCTAATCTGTGTAAAAATGTCGCTACACGTTGCTAAAAAACTGACATGGCAATTTTTGCCAAGTCAGCATTGGTGTAGCAAAACGTCGATAAAAATGTCGCTGATTTGGCGACGTTATGCGACAATATACAACGTCGCTGATATACCGACGCCGTGTAGCTGAACGTCGCTAATAACAAAATATTTGGCTACTTGTATGCGTCACAAATATACGTCTCTATAGTGGCGAATAGCGACGAATTTTTTGTCAGCAACCATGGATTACACGACAACACCAAAATGTCGCTAATTACATCACTAATATATTTTATCGACATTTTTTTACCTATTAGCGACATTTTTTGACGTCACTAATATGTATTATTTTGGTAGTAGTGGATGTGTTAGTGAGTGATGTGAGTGAGAGCATGAGTGGTGAAGCAAAGTACAAGTGTGGGTATTTTACGAGTATCATGTAATGGGGGTTTAGTATCAGAAGTATCAATAGTATGCCGTTGGGCAGGTTAGTATTAAGCAGGTATCATAGAGTATTAAGTGCATGAATCGAGGACAGTTATGGAGTTAGTAAGAGTGCCTAGAGAGTGCAAGATTCCAGGGTGCATCAGATTTAAGATGAGTAATATGTGGTATGTGTAGTATATCAGCTTAGTATCAGTGAATATCTTAAGAGTGACAATATCAGTTAGTGTACCAATGTAATACTGATGTAGAGTATATTTTGGAGTAGGAGTGCAGGTGTTCAAGGTAGAAAGAATAGGAGGAGTAACCTGTATGAGAGTAAGTTCAGTGGGTAGAAGTATCTATATATGTTTATATTGATACCAAGATACATGTGATTGAACTAGAGGAATTGTTAAGTGTCCGTGTATTGGTTAGTATCAGGATACCAAGATAGGAGGAGTATTTGTGTCCAGATGCAGAGCATCTCAAGTATCAGAAGCATTCAATATATGGGTAACCTAGTAGTTAGTGTAATAGATATAGAAGAGATCCTTGAGTACCTTAGTAGGAGAGTATCTCATGAGTGTCATGTATATGGGTAATGCCATATGATAGATAGTGTCAAAAATTTGGATAGGTATCCTATAGATAGTAACTTAGAAGTCTTAGTATAGTATCCTAAGTGGTACGTGCCAGTTAGTTAAGTGAGTCCATGGCCTAGAACTATAGTATATCATTAGTATTAGAAATGGTAACCCTTGATATTAAGTATTTTTGGCTAGATTGATGTTTAGTGAATAACTAGAGTAAGTATTAGAGATAGGTAAGGAGTCTAGCTAGGCCACATGTGGCATCGTAAATGTCCAGCATCAGCAGAGGAAGATACCCCAGCAGGACGAGACTTTTGCAATGACAGTGGAGCGACCGACGCTACAAGTGATAGGTTAGCAAGTTATGTTCTCTCTTCCTGTCCTTTTTTTATCTATTAATTTGATTGATTCCTTAGTATCTTATCGTTGCTTTAGTAATTTTGTGCTATATAGATAGTATAGTAAGTAGTATACCCTTTATAGAGACCATAACTATGCATGTGTGAATGCTCTTTTCCAATAGAATTGTATATTGTATGAATGTAGGTAGGACTTTCTTGGACCACGGTTAGATGAGGGTTTGACTATAGCCCGAATTACGATGAATAGATTATAACCAATTAGAAGAAAGAAGACGAGATTATCATTTAGACCATGAGTTATCCTTTTAGTTTGTGTCTACTTACATCCTTAAATTTTGAGGACAAAATTTTTATAAGAGGAGTATGATTGTAAGTACCACTTTCCAACATAGAAATATTTTGGTAATTTTGCATATTGGTAAATTTTTATTTATTATTTATATTAGTGGTTGCCTAGAATTATATTAGTATTAGTTAGTGGCTTGCCAATTAGAATTTACAAATATTAGTTAGTGCTAATTATTGTTAGTTATGACTTTACTAATTAGAATTAATTAAGTTTAGTTGTCATAAAGACAATATTTTTCTTAGTTGTAGAGATTCCTTCCGTTAGTTAATTAGATTCCATTCAAGACAAATGAAGAGGGCAAACTTGATATTTTGGCATGACCAAACCGTATTATAAGAGATAAGTTCAATTTAGGGCTCATCCATTCATTTTATTTCACTCATTAGCCTTTTTTTTTTCCAAACCTTCTTCTTCCCCAAGCAAATCCAATTCCACTCAATCCACTTCCAATTTCACTCATTCTCACCATCATGAAGGCCTAGAGCATTAGAGAGAACAAGAAGATCCATATGAGAGGAGCTTGCTAGGAGATCGTGTCTGACTCGTCCCTTCCATGTCCAAATTCGGAATATTCCAAAGAGGCTACCAAAATACTAGGTATTTCTCTCAATTTCATAAAATTCATGTTTAGCAACACCCCTTGGTCATGTAGGAACCTTTCTATGGTTAGATTTGACTTTCTAATAGTAGATCTAGAAACTATGAGCCCTTAATTTAATAGATCTAAGTTGGTGTCATAATTTTGGGGCTCAATTTGGAAAAAACCACAATTGTGTCTATTAAGTGTGTGTATTGTGTCCTAATGAGAATTATTGATGTTTATTTAATCGTGTGAAGCTGTTTTTGTATCCAAAATTGGACATATAGAGTCAGTATCATGATACGCCATAATACATATAGGTAGATTTAGTAAATTAGATGTATACATGTGTTCTTTTGTCCAAAATAACCCAAATTTGTTATAGTATTCAGTCTCATTTTTAGCAGCCATAATAACTTAGAAATGTCATAACTCCAAACTCAGGACTCCGATTAGTCTTCCTTTTTTTAAAAGAACCATATCGAAGTCAGATTTTCAAATATATAAATTAATAGGCCAAATTTGTTATAAAACTTTCTATAAAATTATTTGAATGTCAGGTGTCCAAAAGACGAACGTATTTCGGTGTTTTTATAATTTTAGGAGCTTTCGGACACGAAAATATGATCCGTTTGAAGTTTTGGAAAGCTAATACAAAGGGTTATGCATACTTTAACTCTAGAATTTATTGAATAGGTCTAATAGGTATAGTATTTGTTACAAGTTGAGAACATACTATACGACATAGGCATTTTGTGTATCCTATGAGCATAGGTAGTATAGATATCAAGTAAGTGTAGGTATCATAGTTTGTCAAGTATATATATATATATATATATATATATATATATATATATATATATATATATATATATATATATATATATATATATATATACGTGTTAGAAAATAGGTGTTAGTTAGTGTGTGTATATGTGTGTGTGTGTTAGTGTTGATACAAGTGGTTATCAAGTAAGTCAAGTATAAGTAAGTTTTGTGTTAATGTATTAGAGTTTGGGGCAAGGTACTATTATAATACTTGGGTACCATGAGGATATTGGTATCATGACATTCAAGTATCATGAGTGAGGGTAAGTGAGTATTGGGGCTTGAGTAAGATATCCTATTTGGTATCAAGTATTAGTATTAGAGTTAATTGGGTAAGTATTTAGGAGAATAATGTATTGGTCAAGACACTAAGATATTGGGTATTAGAACTAGGTAATGGGTAATATCAAGATATCAAGTGCCAAGAGTAGGGTGAGTATCTTGGACGTAAGGTAAGTGTAGGTTATGGTCATGGGTTAGTATATTGGGGTTTGGCATCATATGATACCTAATATGGTATCATGGTATTATGTACAAACAAGTGGGATATGTGTGGGATAATTTAGAGTGTGGTATCCTAGGATGCATCAACGTATTTAGAATACCAAGATACCAAAATATTAGAACTAGTATGAGGTAATACTATGATACTAATGTAAGGTTATGATATTAGGTATTGGATTAAGATACCATGGTAAAGGTAGTGTCTAGCTTGGGTAATGGGTTAGGTACCAAGGTATGAGTTAAGGTATTGGGTATTAGTCAAGGTAATAGTATTAGCTAAGGTATTAGTCTAAAAACTAGGATACGAGGTAATACTAGGATAATGGCTAGGTAATGAGGTAATACTAAGGTAATAACTAGCTAATGAGATAATACTAAGATATTGGCTATGTATTAAATGTTAGACTAAGTTATTGTATATATTAGTATATCTATATAGTATATATGATATTATTATATCATAGCCAATTAGTATAACTTTAAAACCTAGTATTAGTAAGTTATTGACCCATAGTTAAGATATTGGTAATACGGCTAAGGTATTAGTGTCATGTCCCAGTCCCAAAATACGTAGGACTAGGAATATGTAACACGTCCAGCCGTATGTATACGAACTCCAATATATGGAAACCATATACACACGTACGCTGTACATGAATATCCAATCCACCAATGGTAATATACTGTCACAACAAGTCACACAGAATCTATATCTCATCCACAGCACAAATAATCAGTAGGAATAAAGAGCTGAATAATAACTGAATATCCAAGATGAGTATCTAGTCTGATAGTCGGGTGGAAACAAATCCACTACAAAATGACTATACTGAAGTAGCAACATGAATCTCTAAGCAGCGATAATAAAATCACAGATACTCCGAGGGTAAGACCTCCGCAGTCTGGTAAGTAGAGTAAGGTCCAGGTCCGTACTCCTGTGGATACTCCTGCTCTTCCATATCTGAAAAGGGACCAGGTCCTCAGAGGGACGTAACAAGATACATAGAAATATGCCATAAAGTAAATACTAAATAAATAAAGGGAGTGTGCTAACCATCTAAGTGAATTCAATTTGAGGACAACTTAATGTGTAGGGAAAGTGTAGGCTAGATATATGCTGACGTAATTCACCAATCGGCATGACTGGCTAGTATATGCCACATATGCCCCCTATACACGGGCGTATGACAACATCCATCTCCGAGGAGCATAGTATCTGAAATAGTATAACGTCCAACGTTCTTTAGAGTGTGGTATCAGCAAAATTAACAAGTAACATCCAACACTCTAAAGAACGTGGTATCTGCAATATATATACGTCCGTATCACTCCATCGAGTACGGCATCTGTATAGAGGGAGGGGGTGTCCCATACGCCTGCTAGTAGTCCTCCCCGCCTAATATAGATATACAAGTCGTGAACACGACGTGGATATCTCGTACTGTAATGCAAGTCTCTATATAACTCAACAACTAATGCTAAATATCGTTACACATGTTGTTCACACTGATGGCCAGTCGAGTATGAGGCACACGTCCCCACATGAACTCACTCTATAACGTGTAATAATACGTGTCAAGGCCTAGGGAGTCATACCGATAACTCCAACACTTTAGGTGGGTCTACTAGACTCTAGGTCGGACACAAGTCCTAACGTCAACGCATTCGTTGACTGCACCCGAGTCTCTATCGGACGCGCACAGTTATATAATATAAACATGCAATTAATAATTCAGGATTTAAACAATACAACAAGGCAAGGTATACTTGCCGGGCAAGAAATCTGTATACTGCAAGCGTCCAAATGTCAAGGACACAGGATTTAGAACTAAGGCCTCCGAATAAATATCTCCGGATGCGGTGAATATGATATTTGAGTTTGGTGGGAGAATTAGAGTTAGGGTTTGGGGTGTACTCCATAGGATATATATAGGGAAATAGGTCAATTTTTTCGGGGTAGTGGTTCCACAAAACTACTGCTGCTGCTGTTTTCTTTTTTTCTCTTGTCATGGTTTTCGGTTGAGGAGATTTAGTAATAATAGAGATAAGAGGCGGTGGAATGAGTCGGTGGTGTTGCTGCTGATATTTTTCTTCACACGCGTGGAGAAGGGAAAGCAAAGTTGATTTTTGCTACTGCTGCGGTTGATATTTCTCTTCTCCTAACGGGTCCGGGTAGGGACTAAACGGGTAGTGGGTTTAGGGTAGAGGGTTTGGGCTTCGGGTTGTGATCCAATAAGAATTTCTATTCTAATTTATTATATATATATATATATATATATATATATATATATATATATATGTATGTATGTATGTATGTATATACATATATATACATAGAAAAATTCTAAAATTATATTTTTACATACCATTAAGCTATCAACTGTCCACCGGGTCTCCTACATGGAATAAATTAGGAAGAATTTCTAATGGTTCAATAAATCCCCTAAATGCACAAACACCTCAAATAAAAATTAAATAAAATCTATTTTCTCTAATAAGCTCATAATTACTATAAATAATTAAAATAACTAATACGGTTTATTAAAAAATTGGGGTTTCACAATTAGTCTAGAAACTTTGATATTATGAAGGTATTGACTAGTATGGACTAGAAACTTAGTATTAGGAAGGTGTTGTCTCATAGTTGAGGTATTGGTGATACGACTAAGGTATTAGTTAAGCAACTTGGATATTAGCAAGTATTGACTAGTATAGACTAGAAACCTAGTATTAGTAAGGTATTGACCCATAGTTGAGGTATTGGTGATGCGGTTAAGGTATTAGTGTAGAAACTTGAATATTAGCAAGGTATTGACTAGTATAGACTAGAAATCTAGTATTAGGAAGTTATTGTCTCATAGTTGAGGTATTGGTGATACGGCTAAGGTATTAGTCTAGAAACTTGGATATTAGCAATGTATTGACTAGTATGGACTAGAAACCTAGTTTAGCTAAGGTATTGACCCTAGAACTAAGATATTGAGTAATAGTAAAGGTATTTGAGATACAAGCTAAGGTATTAGGTAAATGTGTGATACAGGTTAAGATACTGTGATACGAAGTAAGGTAAATAGCTATAGGCCAAGGTATTGCTAGAAATTATAGGTAGAAGTATATATTAGGGTAATATATGCTAGTAACTTATTAGTATAGCCTAGAAACCTAGTATTGACCTAGTATTGACTAGTTTAAAGTAGTTAGCACCTAAAAATAAAATAGTGACTTGTTAAGACCTAGTATAACTTTATAAACCTTGTAAATAGGTAAAATCAACCTAAAAACTAGAAAATGGTCTAGTTTGACTCTGTTGACCTAGATTTGACCTAGTTTGACTATTATGACCTAGTTTTGACCTAGAAACCTAGTTTTGAGTTAATTAAATATATTGTTGACTTTAAAATACTATTTGACCTTTATATATCATATATATATGTTATTGTGACAACAGTTTGGACACAATGTCATGACATTCTTTGCTCTGGATCACAGGCGAGTACATTCTTTGACAGTTTCCGTTATTTTGATGATTACTTTAATATCAATTTTATAGTGTTGCACTTGATTCCGGACACGATGATAGACGAATTAATATATTCTAAATTTTGTCATGAGATATTATTTCCTTGAGAACTTTTACATGTCCTGTTATTCTTGTACATGTATAGACATCGATTCAGGAGCAGGATGGCCCCCTACTCTATGAATCTTGTGTCATAACGTGTCATGGTTGGATCCACTATACTAGTCGGAAGACGAAAAAAGTATTAGCTAGTTATGTGATCATACCCCCATCTACTTGTGCATAGCTCACCCTCACCACACGCAGGGTGTATTCTGATCTTATTACTTGTGCATAGCTCCCCCATATATGATTGGCCTGATCCCCTTACTTGTACTTGTGCATAGTCAATCATACGTTATTGACCTGATCCCTTACCTGTACTTGTGCATAGCCAATCTATATGGTAGAGCATGATTTTATCCCAAGCCAATCACATAAAAAACTAATATTTTAAATACTTAGCTAGTTTACTTTATTCTTCTATTCCAGTTTGTACTTGATGAGACTGATATTTACTTGCTTATTTATTACTCAGTATTTCTCTGTGATTGATGTTTCTCCTGCTTTCTTATATTACCAGTATTATATTTTTATTATGTATATTTATTACTCACTATTTTATTATCTTTATCAATTTAGTTAAAATTATTGTTAGTTTATATGCTTCGCTCATATCCTGACTGGATAAAAAATTTTAGTATTGATTTGGAGAGTCGGTGTCCAACTTACCATGGACTCAGAGAGTTTCAGGAGAGCTAGTCCCCATAGACGAGACAAGTCTGGTAGTGATTTAACTAGTGTAGTATTTTTATATTGGACTGGATTTTATTTCAGCTTTGAGACATTGATATGTTATTTTTGAGACATATTATTTTTTAGTATGGCTAGACTCTTAGACTTATTGATGAAGAATGGAGATGTATATTTCAAGACTTCTCTTGGATTCTTTTATATCATATTCGTGCATTGTTTCTTCGTTAGATTCTTGTGATTAAGTATTCATATTGATATTGAGATGATATTATATATTGTGAATCATAATTGTTAGATAGTATAGTATACCTAGACAGCGTTCTACCGCTGATGCTATGACGTAGGCTGGACATACCCACATACTTGTTCTCCTACATCGGATACGGGTTGTGACACGACATATTTCATAACCATTTGTTACAAAATAAATAGACATATTTTATTTGATACAAAAAACAAAATTTACATCATCTTCCATCTTCACCCATCAGAGTAGACTCATTTCTAAGATTCACAGTTTCATCCTTTGTTGAATAATTAAATTTTTGCGCAAATTGGTTTCTTCTACATTATGCTTTGAAGATGCAATCCATACTGCAAGTTTGCTCCTTTCAAATTCTGAATCAAACTGCATATAACAAATATAACATCAAAAATATTGCTCTAAAAAATAGTATAACTACTTGACGACATATTTTCAGAATTACGTAGCAAGAACGGGAGTCCAATTGATCACATCGACCTTGCATGAATAAAATTACAAAAATACCACAATCAAGGTCTTGTGTCTTCAAGTCCAAGTAAGAAGAAAAAGGTAGAAAGGAGGACTAATTCTTGACTTAGGTATAATGTTGAAAAGTTGAAAAGTTGAAAAGTATAATTTACATCATCTTCCATCTTCACCCATTCAACGACGCTCTATGGAGAATGTTGAAAAGTTGAAACTAGCTTTTTTCAACTTCCTAATCTCTTCCTTAAGAAAGAGATCCAAATTTGAAAGCTATAATTACCAGAATATAATATATATTAGTATACCGTAAATCTAGAACATAATTCGTACAAAATTATGAACATGGGCTTACTATTATGATTCTTTTATTATAAATCGGCTCGTCTGAAGATAAAAGTGTCATGACCCGCACCCTGGATTTGGACATGAGTCATGAGTACGTCCAGCCTACATCGCAGTGTCGATGGTAGAACATTGTACAATAAGCCACAACTATAATCTACAACTCATAACATATATATATCTCCACACTATTATAACCTTCGTATCCTGAAATTCGTGCTTAAATATTATTTTTAGGTTAATTTGGGGCTAGTGGGATTTTTTCCATAATTTTTTAGTTAATTAAAAACTAGTAATCCTAATTTTCTAGGATTTCAAGAATTTATTTTAGGGATAAAATATATTAAAAATATTCCAAACTTTATTTTGGGTTCTAAATAATAAAATATATTTTCCAGAATTTTTTGGGAATTTTCTGATTATTTTTAGCATTTATTTTGATTTAATTATGAAAAATGGAATTAAAAACTATTTTCTGAAAAAGAAAACCCAAAAAGAAATTATTTCTGCCCAGTCAGCAAACAGGGGGCCCACCTGTCAGCCTCCAGCAGCCAACAGTGCGGGGCCCGCCTGTCAGCGACCGCGGGTGAAGCCGAGCCGAGCCGAGCCGAGCCGCGTCCAAGTCCGAGTCGGACTCAGCTGAGCCGAGCCGCGTGGATCTACGACCGCTGGATCTGGGCGGGGAGCCACGGATGGCTGCCACGTGGCAAGCTCCTGAGCCGCGGCTGCTCTTTCTCTCTCCTCTATATATATATATATATTAGTTTAGTTATTTTCTAGGGTTTTTCTTCAACCAATTTTTGGAGAATTGCCATCTAGGGTTCCTTCATCTTCCAGAAGCCATTGCGCATAGCTTCGGACTCCAAACGAGGCCTAGTTTTTTGTGTTAGAACAATATTGAGGTTAGCTTTCTGATTATATAATTTGTTTTATGAAATTATTAGTGTTAAATTCTGGAAAATTCGTAGAACACAGCATGTCTGAAAATAGACGTGTTTCGATGTTTTCGTGATTTCGGGAGAACCAGGAATCAGAATCATGAATCGTTTAAAGTTTCGGAAAGCTGATGTCGAGATCATTGACATATGTTTTTCCCAGAATTTATTTCTAAGTATTTTTATATTATTAATTCTGTAGAACTTCTAGGATAAAATTTAACCATCGGTGCACGATACGAAACTTGTATGTGCCATAATTCCCAAACAAATTTGAATTTGGACGAGCCGTAAATTCTAGCGTGTTTTGACACTAAAATATATAGGGAATCATGCATGAAAGTCGAGTTTGTGTCGGTTGACTTTTCGATCAACAGATCGTCTCGATTTGCGTGCCATGAGTCTCGAGTCGATAAATTTAGGTTCTTTTGTGCAAAAATTAGGATTTGACCTAAAAATCAGAATAATAAGATTAAAATAGGATTTTAGATTAATTATTCAAGAATTAAATAAATTAAAATAAATTATCTTTTGACATGGTAAATTTGTAATACATAGGCTATTTGGGCTGTGACTTGGACTCTGATTTATACCAGCAGCAGGACCACAGGCGAGTACATTCTCTGACAGTTTCCATTATGTTGATTATCTCTATAATTCTTTTTGTATAGCGTACATGACTCTGACACTGTTCTTTACACGAGTTGGCATCATCGAGACCTGTCACGAGGAGTCGTGATTGGGATCCATCGTGCTAGCTGGGGGAAATAGGAAAGTATTAGTAGTTATGTGATCATACCCCTTACATGCAGCATTAGCTCACCTACATCTCACGTCGGTGCAGCCTTACCCTTACATGCCTCATCACTGTTACATTCCGGTTAGCCTGACCTGTTAGGGATGATCGCTAATCCATGTAATGAGTCATATAGTCCCAAGCCGATCACATGATATACTGATGTTTCACACACTTAGTTAGATGATTCTTGACATGCATCTCTAGTATATTGATCTAGCATCTCTACATGTTCTAGTTATTGATCTTGTACACATTTATATACCAGTTCATTGTTCTTGCGTGTACTAGGATTTCTATTTCATTGCTAGATGTACATTGATGATGACATGCTCCAGTATTCTTTATTCCAGTATTCCATTATTCCAGTATTTCTATTTCCAGTACATCCATGCTCGTCAGTATTTCTTATTGCCAGTATTTTCTATCTGTCTTTTATTTCTTTACACTGTGTTATAGTTTTTGTCAATATATGTGGAACTGCTTTTAGAGGTGTATTTCGTTCCAATCCTGACTGGATATTTTTTCCAGACTGTGACATAGAGGACTTTTCCGACATACTTGGAGACTTGGATGTTATATTGATTGCAGGTTAGACTATTTATTGTGTTTAGACTTGTCTTGTATTGCTTGCTTCGATATCTCATCGTGCTTTAGCTTATGTGATTGAGTATATTTCCATATTATTTTGTGATATCTGCGTCTCCTTATGGAGTTGAATATTCATGTGAGATTGATTAGATAGTTACATGACCTAGACAGCATTCTACCACCGATGCTGCGGCGTAGGCTGGACGTACCCATGCTCTCGTGCCCATATACCGGGTGCGGGTCGTGACACGTTTTTAGTGGTGGCCCACGCAGGTCAGACTTTGCAAGATGTGCGATGTCGTGGTGGTGCGACGTCTTATTTGTACTACTGCGTGCCTGCGATAGAATATAGGACATAGGATATTAGGATGAGAGAGGATACTCAATCACAAATTCTTGAGAGATTCCTGGAACGACCCTTGAGAATCTTATTATAATTTCCAATTTAAATCTTTTCCCGTTGTTCCCGTCTGGTCTCACTTGTTGTTATTGAACTTTATTCTTGTTGATCAGTTATTAAATTTAAATCTTGGTATCATTGTTGAGTTTGATTCTTGTTGACCAGTTATTAAATTTAATTCTTGGTATCGTTGTTGAGTTGATTTTATATCGAGATGAATTTTATGGACTAAACTTTACGGTATCATCTGATGACATATGTTGATGAGGACAGTGAGGAAGGTAAAACGTCTACTTTGGTTATGGAACCTAGAGTTTATCACAGCCACATTAGCTGTGGTGATGAGAACGTAGGAACCTGACTTGGATGTACATATTTTAGTTATGAAATTTAGAATTTCTCGCAGCCATACCGGTTGGCGTGGCGAGGATTCTAGATGACATGATTATAGAGTTGCATACCTTAGTTATGGAACCTGTCGTTTATCGCATCTATGCTTACTGGCGTGGCGAGGATTTTGAGTGTCATAATTTCTGATAGACATGTATGATTATCAGGTTGTATCTTAAATTGGTTCTTAAAGTATCATCTCAAGACTTATCTATTTTTGTTATTCCAGGACTTTGTTTCATCGCTTCTTTTCTTTACTAGCAGTAAAGATACCTTCAGTCCTTAATCCCATTTCTTTTTTAGCTTCTTTTCTTTGAGGATTCCTTGTTAGTGTGATAATTAGTGACTTGCAATTTTGGTTGTGTCTTGTATTAGTTTGACTGAGTGTGACTTGTTAGTTGTAAGTGTTTCTTAGTTGGACATGTGAGCAGTAGGCATTAATGTAGAGATACCCATAGCATAGTACCTTGTAGCAATAGTTCTATGATAGGTGTTATTATAATTAGTATTGGTACTATAGGTAGAAGAAGGAGTAAGAGTATCAATGATGGTTCCAAGAGTAAGTGTCAGAATCAGCATGCCAGTCCTGGATAGTCATTAAATTATGTAATTGGATGATCTATGTAAACAATTAAGTATTAAGGAATTATGTTAAAGATTAATGGAGCATGATGTTCAATTGGATGATTGATACCGGGTATGTTAAGAGAAAAAAATATGTATATGCATAAAGGATTTTAATGAGATGCCATGAGTAGAGAAATATCAAGATTGGTAATAAAAGTTGTGAAATGTATCACATAATAGTTTAACAGGCTGTAAAAGGTGTAAGAGATATGCTTATACATCAATCGAGATATGGAACCATATGCCTGCCCTTGAGATTGAAGTAAAGCGTGGGTATTATAGAAAGTGCAAGTGATCGTGAGTTCTAATAAGTTTGATGAGATAATCTAATGATGAAGCTAGTATTATCATACCAAGAGTACTAATGATTCTATATCGAGGATTTATTGAGCAAGGTGCTAATAACAGTAACTACTTCGTGTGATGATAATTAGATTGGTGTACCAGTTAATATAGATAGAAAATTATTGGAGAAAATATGTGTGATGATAACTTTGATTATTGGAAGTAATATTGCAAGTAATCCGGGCAGTACAAATTTTAAAACACAATTGAGAATTGTAGACAATTGGTGTATTGTGTGCACCTTGAGTATTAGAGACTGTGAGTATTATATGTATACTAGTGGATTTAAATTTATAATTTGAAGAGTGGGAATGAATTTCAATTTTTAAATAATTTTTGAGGAGTTAAGATTTTATGTTATTAAAATTTTGAGGATTAAAATTCTATTCAATAAACATAGTCAAAGCTATAAGGATTTTAGAAGTGATTAAAAATTTTATTTCGATATTGAGCATTTGACTTTTGAGGAAGTATATGCATTTTATTTTAAATTGTTCGAGAAATTAAATTTTGATAATTTTATTTTGAGGATAAAATGTTATGGTGAGTAAGATATATATTAGTATATGAGTGGTTGATTTGTATGTGTAAGGATCTATTGGCTTGAGAATGTTTGAGATGGCACTACAAACTAACTTGGGTGTCCATCTAGAGTTGTATTAGAGAGAGTAGTACTTAGTATGGTATATTG
The DNA here is from genome assembly GCA_036927795.1 of Iris macrosiphon. Classification (NCBI taxonomy): domain Eukaryota; kingdom Viridiplantae; phylum Streptophyta; class Magnoliopsida; order Asparagales; family Iridaceae; genus Iris; species Iris macrosiphon. The sequence continues at coordinate 36,754,882 of JAYESA010000007.1, forward strand.
TACTTGGTGTGCACTTGAGTGATAAGAACAACTAGTATAAACAGTTGTAGTTGGTAAGAGAACTAGCAGTGGGTGTGCTTGTAGTAGAAACTGTGGTACCTAAAGGGATAGAGGTATCAAACTTTGGATGCATTATTAAACTATGGTTGTGTTAGAGATTCTTGGTATCATATCTAGGTATCAATAGACAGGTGTATGCAATGAGGATGTATTCATGGATGTTGTGGACTAATGATTAGTTGGTATGGATATCAGTATATAGAGATAGGAATTAGTGAGTGAATGTGCCAGAGTTAAGTGTACGATAGAAGTTGAAGATGTCCAAGTAATGGGTTAGAATGCTATGTTCTGTTCTTTCCTTCTGTTCATTTTTCGTCTGTTTGATTGATTAATTGATTTCTTAGTATCGTAGTTTGTATCAATAATTTTTTTGTTAGAATATAGTTAGTAGTACACTCTAGCAGAGACTGCAATACCATGACAAAGAAGGCCATAACCATGTATGTTTTCTCTAGATCGCATGTTGTGTGACTGTAGGTAGGACTTTCTTAGATCTTGATTGTTGGGGGTTTGACCGTAGTAAAGATTTATGAAGAGGATATGACTTGACAAAGAGAGACAAGGTGCTTTAAATATCGAGGATAAACATTAATTTAAATAAAGAGTTGAGAATTTAATATGGCGGAATTGGCGATTTTGCTAAAACATTGATTTTTATGAAGATTAAGATATGATTGAATCTATCATTAAAATTCGAGAAAATTAAGGAGATTATCATTATATTCATTGGACTTTAAGTTATGAACTTATATTGAATATGGTATTTGAAGATTTCATAACTAATACATTATTTGATTTTGTGTGAAAAAAATGAATCGAGGATTAAGATCACTAATGGGTTAGTGTTCGATTTTAAAATTTTGGGATGAGAATTTAAATTTTATAAACATGCATCAATTGGATTAAATTTGAGGAGTAAGATGATTAATAGGTTAGTATTTGAATACAAACTTTTGGACAAGATTTTAAATTTTATAAATATACATTGAGTGGATTTAAAATTAGAGAATTGAATATTAAGTTTTGTATTTAGTTATTAGCATAAAATTCTTGAGGAAATTTTGATAAGAATGAAATTTGATTTTTAATTTTAAAGTTTTGCGAAAATATGATACTTATAGAATTTGGAAAGAAATTTTGTGAAATAGCAATATGGATTCACTTCATGATTATGTGATTCGATGAATTTAAAATCTTGATGGAGAAATAATATAAATGAATACATACAACTATTGAGGATTTTAAATTTCGAGGACAAAATTTCTTTAAGGTGGGTAGACTTGTAACCTCCGTATCCTGAAATTCGTGCTTAAATATTTTTTTTAGGTTAATTTGGGGCTAGTGGGATTTTTTCCATAATTTTTTAGTTAATTAAAAACTAGTAATCCTAATTTTCTAGGACTTTCAAGAATTTATTTTAGGGATAAAATTAATTAAAAATATTCTAAACTTTTATTTTGGGTTCTAAATAATAAAATATATTTTCTAGAATTTTTTGGGAATTTTTTTATTATTTTTAGCATTTATTTTGATTTAATTATGAAAAACAGAATTAAAAACTATTTTCTGAAAAAGAAAACCCAAAAAGAAATTATTTTTGCCCAGTCAGCAAACAGGGGGCCCACCTGTCAGCCTCCAGCAGCCAACAGTGCGGGGCCCGCCTGTCAGCGACCGCGGGTGAAGCCGAGCCGAGCCGAGCCGCGTCCAAGTCCGAGTCGGACTCAGCGGAGCCGAGCCGCATGGATCTACGACCGCTGGATCTGGGCGAGGAGCCATGGATGGCTGCCACGTGGCAAGCTCCTGAGCCGCGGCTGCTCTTTCTCTCTCCTCTATATATATATATATTAGTTTAGTTATTTTCTAGGGTTTTTCTTCAGCTGATTTTTGGAGAATTGCCATCTAGGGTTCCTTCATCTTCCAGAAGCCATTACGCATAGCTCCGGACTCCAAACAAGGCCTAGTTTTTTGTGTTAGAACGATATTGAGGTTAGCTTTCTGATTATATAATTTTTTTTACGAAATTATTAGTATTAAATTCTGGAAAATTCGTAGAACACAGTATGTCCAAAAATAGACGTGTTTCAATGTTTTCGTGATTCCGGGAGAACCAAGAATCAGAATTATGAACCGTTTAAAGTTTCGGAAAGATAATGTTGAGATCATTGACATAAATTTTTCCAGAATTTATTTCTAGTATTTTTATATTATTATTTCTGTAGAACTTCTAGGATAAAATTTAACCATCGGTGCACGATACGAAACTTGTATGTGCCATAATTCCCAAACGAATTTGAATTTGGATGAGCCAAAAATTTCAGCGTGTTTTTGACGCTGAAATCTACAGGAAATCATACATGAAAGTCGAGTTTGTATCGGTTGACTTTTCGGTCAACAGATCGCCTCGATTTGCGTGCCATGAGTCTCGAGTCGATAAATTTAGATTCTTTTGGGCAAAAATTAGGATTTGACCTAAAAATTAGAATAATAAGATTAAAATAGGATTTTAGATTAATTATTCCAGAATTAAATAAATTAAAATAAATTATCTTTTGACATGGTAAATTTGTAATACATAGGCTATTTGGGCTGTGACTTGGACTCTGATTTATACCAGCAGCAGGACCCCAGACAAGTACATTCTCTGACAGTTTCTATTATGTTGATTATCTCTATAATTTTTATTGTATAGCGTACATGACTCTGACACTGTTCTTTACACGAGTTGGCATCATCGAGACCTATCACGAGGAGTCGTGATTGGGATCCATCGTGCTAGCTGGGGGAAATGGAGAAGTATTAGTAGTTATGTGATCATACCCCTTACATGCAGCATTAGCTCACCCACATCTCACGTCGGTGCAGCCTTACCCTTACATGCCTCATCACTGTTACATTCCGGTTAGCCTGACCTGTTGGGGATGATCGCTAATCCATGTAATGAGTCATATAGTCCCAAGCCGATCACATGATATACTGATGTTTCACATACTTAGTTAGATGATTCTTGACATGCATCTCTAGTATATTGATCTAGCATCTCTACATGTTCTAGTTATTGATCTTGTACACATTTATATACCAGTTCATTGTTCTTGCGTGTACTTGGATTTCTATTTCATTGCTAGATGTACATTGATAATGACATGCTCCAGTATTCTTTATTCCAGTATTCTATTATTCCAATATTTCTATTTCCAGTACATTCATGCTCGTCAGTATTTTTTATTGCCAGTATTTCCTATCTGTCTTGTATTCTTTACACTGTGTTATAGTTTTTGTCAATATATGTAGAACTGCTGTTAGAGGTGTATTTCGTTCCAATCCTGACTGGATATTTTTTTCAGACTGTGACATAAAGGACTTTTTCGACATACTTGGAGACTTGGATGTTATATTGATTGCAGGTTAGACTATTTATTGTGTTTAGACTTGTCTTGTATTGCTTGCTTCGATATCTCATCGTGCTTTAGCTTATGTGATTTAGTATATTTCCATATTATTTTTTGATATCTGCGTCTCCTTATGGAGTTGGATATTCATGTGAGATTGATTAGATAGTTACATGACCTAGACAGCGTTCTACCGTCGATGCTGCGGCGTAGGCTGGACGTACCCACGCTCTCGTGCCCATATACCGGGTGCGGGTCGTGACAACTATACTCAATCACAGGCACTAATTTAAATAAATACACCAGAGATAATAAAGAAATAATAGTCTCAATGTGGGTCCAAGAAGTCTCCCAAAAAAATGACTAAATAACCAAGGAATAATATTCAAAATACTCTAGAAAAATTGTCGAAGAACAATCCAGTCCAAAATAACTAACAAAACCAACTACTCTACTAAACTACTGCAATGCAGATGGTGTCTGAGCTGCTAACTCTCCCTGATCCTCCTGAAGGGCAATATCAGGCTCAGCTATGTCCTTAGGATACAGTCCATAATGTGTATGAATCGCATCCTCATCGTAGTCACCTAAAATATGGTTATCCAATCAGGAAAGGAATGAGTACATCATAGTAAAAATAGTTCCAACCCATGGTAGAAGCAATAAGAAAATAAATAGTAAAAAAAATATGATAGCAACAAAATTGAAATCACAATAAGGCAATCAGAATAACTAAATTCTGAAGTCTTGTCATAGCAAAGATGTAGTACAATATCTCCAAGAAATATAGAAAATAACTATAATGTATGGAAGAACAGACAGTAATAACTACTCTACATAATTTGAAATACCTTGTTGATATGTAAACGGCTAAGGATAAAATCCGACAAACCACACGTGTCGTGCATGGCTGCTATTATTTTATGAGACTATAGGATAAAAAGGGTAGTTCACACATCCAGTAAGTATTTTCCCTCCCTACGAGTACAACATGGATTCTGAACAAGTCACGAAGAAATAACAATAATCCAAAACAGTCACGTATCTCATAACAAGAATCTATCATATTAATTCGTGTAACAAGTGTCAAGAATCAAATAATCAATACTAAGCATGCATTATAGAGACTATAAAGCACTGAAAGTAATCACGAAAATATACTTACCTGTGGTCCTGAGCTGTGGTTGGATCAGGTCCCAATTCAGAGTATAAATCCTATGTATGATATGTTACCATGTCCAAAGATAATTTATTTTAATTTTTTAATTCTAGAATAATTAATCTAAAATCTTATTTTAATCTTTTTATTCTGATTTTTAAGTTAATTCCTAAAAAAAATTTAAAGATACCAAATTTTATCAACACAAGACTCATGGCACGCAAATCGAGGCAATCGGTTAACCAAAAGTCAACCGATACAAACTCAACTTTCATGCATGATTTCTTGTATATTTTAGCATAACAAACATGCTAGAATTTATGGCTCATCCGGATTCAAATTCATTTGAACACTATTGCACATACAAAATCGTATTGTGCAACGATAGTTGATTGGTAACCTAGAAGTTTTACAGAACTAACAACATAGAAATAATTCGAATTAAATTCTAGAAAAAACATATGTCGACTCTCTCAACATTATCTTTCCAAAATTTTAAATGGTTCATAATTCGGATCCCTAGTTCTCCCATAATCGTAAAAACAACAAGAGGCATCTATTTTCGGACATGTTATGCTCTACGAATTTTTCAGAATTTAATACTCTTTATTTTTTGAAAAAAAACTAAATATTCCAAAAATAACCTCAATAAGATTCTAACACAAGAAACTGGGATGCATTTGGAGTCCAGAGAAATCTGCAATGGCTTCTAAAAAATCGAAGAACCCTAGAAAAAATCCCATAAAGCCTCTCTCTCTCTCTCTCTCTCTCTCCTCAATAATTTTGGCCGAATATAATAACCCTAACACACACACACACACACACACACACACACACACACACACACACACATATATATATATAGGAACAAGGGGGAGCCGCAGCTGGAACGGACACGTGTCGGCCATCCAGCGGTTCCCGCTCGGGATCGTGCGGAGGAGAAGGAATGGCTCAGCCAAGATTGGCTCGGCTTAAGTTTTCTAGCTCATTTAGGATTGGAGCTCGGCTCGAGGTGGACTCACGTGGGCACTGACCACTAGCTGATAGCTGGGCCTGCCTGAGCTGGCTGTAGAGACTGACTCGCGGGCCCTAGAGCAGCTGACTGGGTATTAGGGTTAGGAATTTGGCTTTTAATTACATAAAATAGTTATTTAATCAGTTTTGATTAAATAACTCAAAATAAATACAAAAAATAGTCAGAAAAATTCTAAAAAATTCTAGAAAATATATTTAATTATTTAGAACCTAAAATAAATGGTTAGGATGATTTTGATTACGTTTGACACTAAAATAAATTCTTGAAAGCTCTAGAAAATTAGTGTTACTAGTTTTAATTAACCAAAAATTGTAAAAAAATTCCAATAGCTCCAAATTAACCTAATAATAATATTTAAGCTAGAATTTCAAGATATGGAGATTACAAGTCTACCCTCCTTAAAAAAATTTGTCTTCGAAATTTAAGGCGGAACAAGTACAAGAAAAGCACCTCATGGTGCAAAAATATAGGGGTAACGCTCTCACATCTCATCTTTTCGCTCCCAAGTGGATTCACCGGGAGAGTGATGCCTTCAGATGACGCAAACCAAGAAAATTACTTGGTTACAAAACACTTTATCTCTGCGGTCTAGGATCTCCACCAGTTGCTCTGGATAGCGAAGACTCGGTCCAACCTCAAGCTCCGAATGATCTAATACATGTCTAGGATCTGCCATGTATCGCCTCACTAGAACACATAGAACACGTTGTGTACTTCTTCAAATGTAGGTGGTAAGGCTAGTCAATAGGCTACTGCCCCGACCTTCTCCAGAATATTGAAAGGTCCGATGAATCTTGAACTAAGCTTTCCACCTCCACCGAAATAAATTGTACCACGTGTCGGAGAGATCCTCAAGAATACTAAGTCACCAACCTATGCCAAAATAGGTACTTAACGCATAATCTAAGAATGTAATCAATATTTAAATAAATAAATTTATACCCTAAACTCTAATGGTCTTCGACGGCTATCGGCCCACTGCTTCTGTCTGTCCTGAGCCACACGAAGTCTCTCTCTAATCTGCTTAGCTTTTTCTGCAGCATCAACTACCATCTATGGTCTCAATAGTACTCTCTCACCTACGTCATCCCAAGATAATGGAGTCTGACATCTCCTACCATACAGAGCCTCAAAAGAAGACATCTAGATGCTAGCCTGATAGCTATTGTTGTATGCAAACTCTACCAGGTGAAGATGATCCTCCCATGAGCCACCAAAATCTAGCACACATATATGAAGCATATCCTCAAGCGTCTGAATAGTCCTCTCTAATTGTCCATCTGTATGAGGGTGGTAAGTAGTGCTAAATTTGAGTTAAGTACCCAAGCTAACCTGCAAACTCCTCCAAAAGTGGGATATAAATCTGCTATCCTCATCGGAGACGATCCTCGCTGGAACTCCATGCAGCCTGACTATTTGTCTCACATATAAATCGGCAAGCTTCTCCGTGGACAATCCCACTTGGATGATTTGGTCAGCCTGTCAACAATGATCCAAATTGAGTCATTCCCTCCTGGAGTCCGTGGAAGTCCGGAAAAAAAATCTATTATGATATGTTCCTATTTTCGCTCAGGAATCGGTAGTGGCTGTAGCAATCCTCCTGGTCTCTGCCTCTCGGCTTTGACCTGCTGGAACACTAAACATCTGGAGACAAAATATGCTACCTCTCGCTGCATCCCAAACCACTACACGTGTTCCCTCAGGTCCTTATACATCTTGTTAGCTCCCAGATGTATAAAATACTGGAAATAATGAGCCTCCTACATGATCTCTTCCTGCAAGTCCCCACTAGGCATCCATAATCTAGTCTCATGCCATCGTGAACTATCTTCAGCAATAGCGAAGTCCTCCATCAATCCTGCCTGCACATGAGATCTGAGGCTTCCCAGATCCTCATCCTGGTACTATGTTTCTCAGATATTCTCCATCAACCCCGACTGAATCTGCATGCCCATCATCTGCATCTCCACTCCTAGAACAATACCTCGATGCCCAGGATATCCAAGTCTGCTAATAAGTGATGATCCGTTGTTAAGTATATCGCTACTGAATATCTGCTTAAGGCATCGGCAACTACGTTATCCTTCCCTGGATGATATTGTAGTGAAATATTGAAATTCTTTATCAGTTTTAGCCACCTGCGTTGTCTCATATTTAGCTCTTTCTGCGTAAAGACGTACTTCAAGATCTTGTGGTCAGTGTATATTTTTACACGCTCTCCGTACATATAATATCTCCACAACTTTAGAGCAAAGATCATCGCTGCTAATTTCAAGTCATGAGTGGGATAGTTTTTCTCATGTGGCCACAACTGTCTAGAAGCATATAATTTAATTATAAATTAAGAATCTTGTAAAATTATGTAAATATTATGAATGAGCAATAGATTTGAATTTGTAATAAAATATTATCTATTTGGATTGATGGACCATTGTTATCATAGACAGCGTACTACCGTCGATGCTGCGGCGTGGGCTAGGTCTTGTTTCCAAAAGCGGGTGCGGATCATGACAAGTTTTTATGGTGGCCGATGTAGGTCCTGTTTGAAAATAGTGTGAACTCATGGTAGTACTTAAGTTAGTCATACTACTGCGAGCCTACGACTAGTAATAAGATTTTAGGAGAAAGTGCTCATTCACAACTTATGATTGATTAAATTTAGGAGAATAACTAGGACTAGATATACAATAGGAAGGCATTATTTAAATTTTATTGCTTGGGTAGTTAAGTTGTTACAAAGGCTACGTGATTAAGGTAGGTATAAATGTTGAATTTTCAGGCAAACTCTAGTTGATGAATTTGAGAAAATTAAGTGTTATATATTATGGTATTTTGATAAGTAGGATTGACCAAAGGTGGGGGTAGAATTCTCGATTGGCAAATTATTTTATTGGGGTTAATCAATTATTGAAGATAAGAATTATTATTATTATTATTATTATTATTATTATTATTTTGTGCTCTGAGGTTTAAATTTCTATCTAGTTTGATGAATATGATTTTTTTGCTAAAATAAGGTTAAATTCTTATTTTTGAAAAAATAGTTTTCAACGTAAATGGTGACAAAGATAAGGAGTTGGAGATTTATTAAATTTTAGATTTTTGTAGATTGATATAGTGGATTTAAGTTTATGTTTGAAGAATTTAAATTTTGAAGATTTGTTTAAAATTTTAGAGTATTGGTTATTTAATTTATGATTTTGACGAATTTAAAAAGATTAACATTAGAGCTATTGACATGCAAGATGTGGATTTAAACTTTATATTTTAAAATTTTAAAATTTTAAAATTAAATTTCTAGTTTTCAGAATTTTAAGGAGTTGAGATTTTATGGATTTGAAAATTTTTAAGGATTAAAATCCAAGTCAAAAAAATAGTCATAGCTATAAAGATTTCTGGAAGGGAATAAAATTTTATTTTATTAATTGAATAGTTAATTTTTTTAGGAAAGTATGATACATTTTATTTAATTTTTCAAAGAGTTAAAATTTGAGAATTTTATTTTAAGGATAAAATTATAAGGTGGATAGAAGTTGTCATATTTAATTATTGACAAAAAAATTGAGAATAATGTTGAATTTTTTTGAAATTGAGGATAATCTTGAAAGTTTTGAGATATAATTCGAGTAATTCAAGGATAATATTGAGAATTTGAGTGTTAGGAGTTTAATATAATATTAAAATTTTGTTTATGGGTTGAGTTAGACCAAAAGAATAACAATACAAAGATTGATTTTATAACTTATTGAATTCGACTTTTAAGGACTTAATTTGAATTCAAAATTAAAAAAAAATTGAGAGATATGATTGATGGAGTAGATTTGGAATTCTTTTGAGTATGAGACTTTGAATATTTTAAATTTATTCATAAAATATATATTAGTAGGATTTACTTTGAAGATTGGATTTAACTTTAAAATTTTTAGGATTGAATCATTAATCGATGTTCTTAGAATGATCATTAATTTAAATACCGAGAATTTGTATACGTAATAGTAGTGAGGACAAAACAAATTATGGCTATGGGGAAAATTAAATTATTGTAAGAAATGACTACAATATGAGATTCTAATTTTTAAGGATGGAATTAAAATTTTTTTTTAAACTTCAAGATCTGATTTAATTTTTAAGTTTGGATATGAGATTAAATTTGAAGGATTTAATTATTAATTTTTGAAAGACAGTTATAAATGAGATTTAAATTTTAAGAAAATAATGTTAGATTATATTTAAGATTTATGACTTGTGAATATAATTTAAGACAAAATTTCTATTGAATTTTAAATTTTGAAGATAAACATTAATTTAAATTTCGAGGATAAACATTAATTTAAATAAAAGTTAAGAATTTAATATGGGAGAATTGACGATTTTTTAAATCACAGATTTTTATGAAAATTATGATATGATTGGATTCATCATTTAATTTTGAGTAATTTAAGAAGATTATTATTATATTTATTTGACTACAAGATATAAATTTAAAATTTATATTTTGAATGTTGTATTTGAAGATTTTGTAAGTATTATATTGTTTGAGTATTGTGTGGAAAAAGAATCGAGTAGTAAGATCATTAATGGATTAGTGTTTGAATTCAAATTTTTGGGATGAGATTTTAAATTTTATAAATATTCATTGATTGGATTTAAATTTGAGGATTGGATATTACATTTTTGTTAGTATTTAGTTATTAACTTAAAATTTTGGAGGAGATTGTAAAAATAATAGAATTTGATTTTAAATTTGAAGATTTTCAGTAATATGATGTTTTTAGAATTTTGGAAAAATTATGAAATAACAATATGGATTTACTTAATGATTATATGGTTTGTTGAATTTAAATTCTGATGGTAAAAAAAAACTATTGAGGATTTTTGATTTTGAGGACAAATTTTTTTTAATGGGGGTAGACTTCTAACCTCCGTATCCGAAAATTCTAGCTTAAATTTTATTATTAGGTTAATTTGGAGCTATTGAGATTTTTCCACAACTTTTGGTTAATTAAAAACTAGTAACAATAATTTTGTAGGGCTTTCAAGAATTTATTTTACTGTCAAACATAATTAAAAAAATCCCAAATTTTTATTTTAGGTTCTAAATAATCAAATATATTTTCTAAAAAATTTTGAGAATTTTTTTTTATTTTAGCATTTATTTTGAGTTAATTCTAAAAACAGATTTTAAAACTATTTTCTGAAAAAAAAAACAATAAAAGAAATTATCCTGCCCAGTCAGCCAACATGGGCCGCTCGTCAGCTTCCCGCATCCAACAGGGCAGGGCCCGCCTCTCAGTGACTCGCGGTTGTGGATGCGAGTGCAACCGGTCCGAGTCGAGCCGAGCCGAGTCCGAATTCGATTTGGACTTTGCCGAGCCAAGCCGGGATGAACCCTGGCCGTCCGATCTGGGCGGGAGTGCATTGATGGATGCCAAGTGGCGCACTCCGAGCCGCTGGCTTTCTCTCTCTTCCCTATATATATATATATATATATATATTTATTTATTTATTTATTTATTTAGATAAGTTTAGAGTTATTTCTTCTAACCGATTTTGAGGAGTTGTCATCTAGGATTTCCTTAATCTTCCATAAGCCATTGCGGATAGTTCCGGACTCCAAACACATCTGCGTTTCTTGTGTTAGAACCATATTAAGGTTAGTTTTCTGAATATATAATTTGTTTCACGAAATTCATAGTATTACATTCTAGAAAATTTGTAGAGCACAACATGTCCAAAAATAGATGCATCTTGGTATTTTTAGGAATTTGAGAGAATCAGGAATCAGAATCATGAACTACTTGAATTTTCAGAAAGTTGACACAAAAAATTTGAACATATGTTTTTTCCATAATTTAATTCGAATTATTTCTATGCTGTTAATTCTGTAGAACTTCTAAGTTAGCAATCAACCACCGTTGCACAAAACGATTTTGTATGTGCAATAGTTTCCAAACGAATTTGATTCCGGATGAGCCATAAATTCTAGCATATTTATGACGCTAAAATCTATAGTAAATCATGCATAAAAGATAAGTTTGTATCGATTGTGTTATGTCCCAGTCCCAAAATACGTAGGACCAGAAATACGTAAGCATGCCAGCCGTATGTATATGACAACTTCAATATATGGATACCATAATACACACATACGCTGTAATATGAATATTAACTCACATGTGGTATATATATTGTCACAAATCATAGGGCGTAACTAGATCTCATCCACATAATCAATAACCAATCAACTATATAACTGAATCAAGTATAAAATGCTTGATAAGAATAAGTAGTTGGTTGGTTATTGATTCTGTGGATGAGATCTAGTTATGCCATGTGACTTGTGATAATAAATATACCACATGTGAGTTAATATTCATATTATAGTATACAAATATATTATGGTATCCATATATTGGAGTTGTCATATACATACGGCTGGCATGCTTACGTATTCCTAGTCCTACGTATTTTGGGACTGGGATGTAACATATTTTTGTGGTGGCCCATGCAGCTCGAGAGTATATTGTCTCGGTTACATTACTATATCGAGCAAGCCTGCGCATACGATTAGAATATAGGATCTCATCCACTTATTTAATCACCTCCCTTGATTTTATTTCGCATTCTTATTTGATTGCTTGCCTTGCATCTTGCTTGATCCTTTCATAACGTCAATCTTATCTTTTCTTTCGTGCTTGATAGGGGTTAGGAAGGTAACTTATAATAGGTATATATACTCTAAAGTAATTCAATATTTAAAATTATTTGTATTATATGGTAGGAACAATATGCAAGTATGGTCTCATAGTAAATCATTAAAGTCCTAGAAATTTACGTTTCCTATGTTTTAATTATCCTAAAATTCTAGAAAAATCTCCAAAAATCTAAAATAGCCTAAAAATAATTCTAAATAAATATTTATATAAGTAAATATACTAAGAAATTTATTTTCTAATTAACTAAGAGAATACTCTAAAGTAATTCAATATTTAAAATAATCTATAATAAATATACTAATATAAAATATACACAAAATACCTATTTTGGGTTAGGGAGTTTACAATGTGTCTCCACTCAACTAGAATATAAGGAAAACCACATAATGTACATCTAATGAACAATAAGACTCGAAGAGAAGACCTCCTAGAAAGAGAGATAAGTAGCAAGTCCTGATCCGTGCTCCTGCGAATAGTCAAGATCGTCTATACCTGGAAAGGGACCATGTCCTCAGAGGGACGTAACAAGATACATAGAAGCATGTCAATTGAATACAGTAAAACATGCATAATAGGCAGAAAATATATAAGTACGCTGTAATAGACAATCTATATGAATATGCATAATGAGGACAACTTTTCGACGTATAGGCATGGGTAGGCTACTCTATCTAATCTCATAACTTACACACACGTCCATGAATATCATAAATCGATATACCGCGAGGATAACGACCATCGTGACACCAAAAATTGACATACCGCGAGAGTAGCAAGCAGCGTGACACAACTACCGTAGTACGTGCTAGTTACTACGGGTTACCATAGTGGATATAGCCCATACGCCTACTGATTGTCCTTCCCTCCCATGATACTATGTGTCAAGTGTGTGTCAACATATATATAGTATATAATTATGACTGAAAGAAAATACATATATAATGGATATATAAAAATATGATAAGCATGCAAAGTACTATAAGCAATTTGACAAGGTATCTTGCCTGGTCTGAAAAAAAATGAAGTTCCAACTCAAGGCGTCGTCCGATCTACCCGTCACATAAATTAAACAAGTTAGGTTACAAAAGTGGGTGAATAGGTTCCTCCATTTTAATCTATTTTAATTCTGAATAAAATAACCTAAAATAATATTTTAATCTTATTATAATTTGATTTTTTACTAAACCCTAATTTCGGTCCAAAGAAAATCAACTTTACGGATTTGTGATCCGTGGCACGCAAATCGAGACAATACATTGACCAAAAAGTCAACCGACTCAAATCCTATATTTGTGTGTAAAATCTTATGTATTTTAGCGCTACATGAATTCTGGAATCGACGGTTTTATAAAATCACAAGTCGGTAAAGAGTTATGGCCACAAGGGCGAATAGATGACAGTTTTCGGTGGTTTATAATTTACGTTTACGTTGCACAAATTTTATAGTATATTAAACATGCATGTTAAATTCTAAAAAAATAATTTTATGTAATTTCATCATGTCAACTTTTCGAAACTTCAAACGGTTCGTAATTCTGAGTTCGGGATCGCCCGTAATCTCAAAAACACCAAAATGTGGCTGATCTCGGACAGCTGACACTTTTAGAATTTTTTGGAAAAATAGGTTTATAAATTATTAAAATAATTTATATAATCAGAAAACTAACCTTGATATAGTTCTAACAAAAAAACTGTAGCGCGTTTGGAGTCCGGATCTAGGAGATATCGTGTTTTTAAGTCATCATAACTACTAGAAAATGAGGCTGAATTTATAACGAATTTTGACTATTTTGAACGAAAAAGAGGGGAGTTTGGGGAAGAAAAATATGAAAGATGACTTTATTCTATAAGTCTAATAGGTATTTATAATGGTGGAGGCTACTTAATTGAATATGACTAGGATTGGCTAATTTGGATATGATTATGATCGGTTTAAATAAGGATAAGATATGCATTTCCTAGTAGGCTCAGGATTTGAATTAATTTAAAATAGAGTTTGAGTTTATCACAATAATTTATAATCTTAAATAGAATTAAAGATAATACAAATAATTTATATATAATCTTACTAATATCTATTAACACTAAATTAGCATTTATCTAATATTAAGACTATATATATACAAATAAATCTTAAATAATTTTAAAAATCTAAATAAATTTCTTAAAATTCTAAATAAATTACAAAAAATATAATTAAATATTTTAACCTAAAATAAATATTTGGTAGGAACAATATGCAAGTATGGTCTCATAGTAAATCATGGAAGTCCTAAAAATTTACGTTCCCTATGTTTTAATTACCTAAAAATTCTAGAAAAATCTCCAAAAATCTAAAATAGCCTAAAAATAATTCTAAATAAATATTTATATAAGTAAATATGTTAAAAAATTTATTTTCTAATTAACTAAGAGAATACTCTAAAGAAATTCAATATTTAAAATAATCTATAATAAATATAATAATATAAAATACACACAAAATACCTATTTTGGGTGAGGAGGTTTACAGATTGACTTTTCGGTCAACAAATTATCTCGATTTGCGTGTCATGAGTCTCGAGTTGATAAAATTTAGTTTCTTTGGGCAAAATTTAGGAATTAACCTAAAAATCAGAATAATAAGATTAAAATAGAATTTTATAGTAATTTTTTTAGAATTAAATAAATTCAAATAATTATCTATTGACATGGTAATATATCATACATAGGCTATTTGGACTTTGGCTTGGATTCTGACTCGTACCAGCTAAGGACCACAGGTGAGTACATTCTCTGATAGTTTCTATTATTTAATATTTTCTATTATGCATGTTTATAGTAGTGTTTTACCTGATTTCTGACACGATGGATACACGGATTGGTATTGTATGAATTTATTTTTGTGAGATACGTATTTTCAGGCCTATTGACTTTTTTCTGGACTAATAAATTACTAGACTAATGTATTTTCTGGCATGTTGACATCTTCGGGACTATTGAGATTATTCGTGTCTGGGCTTGGATTCATGAGTACTATTCAGGCGGGAAAATACTAAGAAGACGCGTGAACATTCTCTTTCTATCCTATGGTCTTACTGGAATAATAGCAGCCACACACAACACGTGTGATTTGCCGGATATTACCCCCTAGCCGTTAACATGCCAACTTGGTATTTTAAAACACTAGTTAGATACAGTCATTTGGATTAATCTATACTTGATGATTATACACTTGCGTGACAGGTTTCCTAGTTCACATATCTGTCTGTCTTTACATGCTTCTCTGTTCTTATTTCTTGTTTTTCATTATTTCTTTATTTAACTGTTCCTCTATAATGTACCATATTCCATTATTATATGCTCATCAAGTATTTCATAACTATTTACTGTTCATAGTACTTGTCAATTAACTGGAACTGCTATTGGGTTCTACTCGTTTCATCTTGAATGGGTAAACATTTTTAGGTGACTGGCTATCTTGCTCATTGGATTTTGTTGGAGATCGAGATGCTTTTGGAGGCTAATATTAGAATTAAGATAGTTTAGCAACTTCTTTGGATTTGATGTTTAGCGGGTTTGCTTCCCGAGTTATGATTTAATTAAAAATTAAGAATCTTGTAAAACTATGTAAATATTGTGAATGACCAATAGATTTGAATTTATGATTAAATATTATCTATTTGGATTGATGGACCGTTGTTATCATAGACAGCGTACTACCGTCGATGCTGCGACGTAGGCTAGACGTACTCATGACTCATGTCCAAATCCAGGGTGCGGGTCGTGACATCACCATATGCCCAAGGAACTCTACCTTATCAAGGAAGAACTCAAATTTTGAGAGTTTCTTATAGAGCTTCTCCTTCCGAAGGGTCTCTAGCACAATCCTTATATGCTTTTCGTGCTATTCCGGTGACTTCGAATAGACAAGAATATTATCTATGAATACTACAACGAACTTATTAAGGTACTGGTGGAACACCTTGTTTATCAAGTTCATGAAGACTGCAGGGGCACTAGTCAACCCAAATGACATCACCATAAACTCATATAGGCCATATCTTATCCAAAATACAGTTTTCGAAATATCTTTCTTCCTCGCCTTCAACTGATGATATCTAGACCTCAAATCAATATTCAAAAATACCCTCACACTGCTCAACTGATCGAAAAGATCGTCAATCTTTGGTAGCGGATATTTATTTTTGAAGGTGAGGTTGTTCAGAGCCCTATAATCAATGCACATTCTCACCGACCCATTTTTCTTTGGTAAAAATAAGACCGGGGCTCCCCAAGGCGAGAAACTCGATCTAATGAAACCCTTGTCTAGCAATTCATCAACATGCTTCTTCAGTTATGCCAGCCCGTTGTTCTTGATCATGTAGACCTATTGCGACACTGGATTTGTCCCAGGTACTAAGTCAATAAAAAAATTCAAGATCTCTATCCGGGGGCAATCCTGGCAGCTCCTCAGAAAATACATCTAGAAAATAATAGGGTGTAGCAAGTCCTTCTCTGCAACCATGGCTCCACAAATAATCCCACAACTCCTCCCCTAACAAACTCAAATTCTGGCTCTCCTGGAGGGCTGAATAGTACACGTCCTCCACGACAATCTATGGTAGCACGATGCATACTCAACCAATCCATTCCGAGAATAATGTCAAAACTCGAAAGTGGCATTACGAGTAAACTAGCATCCAAATCATGGCCTCCCAAGGTAACACGACGTCCTTTGCAAGTATCACTGACTAGGATAATGCCTCCACCAGTCGTGATCTTACAACTCCTACTCAAAGGTTCTATTACTAAACTATTCTTAAGCATAAATAATACAGATATGAAGCTATGTGATGCACCAGAATCAAATAAGGCAAAAACGAGAATATAATCGAGATGAATAGAACTTGCTATCACATCACTAGTCGGCTCAGCCTCCTCTACGTTATGGCAAAAAATCTGCCCTGTGGAGGTACTCCCCTTTGTTGGTGCTAGAAAAACTGTTGCGGTTGCATAGGAAGTGGGGGTCCTCTTGGCTGCAGGGCCACTGGTGGCCCATCTGGTCCTCTCTGGGCTAAGGCTCCTCCTATAGGAGGTGCGGTAGGACACTCTCTCATCTGATGCGTAGGCGATCCACAGACTAAGCACACACCTAATCTCTTCCGACAGACCTCCCATGAATGCCCTGGCTTCTTACAATAGTTGCATAGGAGAGCTTGTTGCACTTGTCTCTGTGGCTGCTATTGCACCTGCTGAGCTGGGGCTCTGACTGGGTTATGGTAATGTTGTTGCTTCTGTTGCAGAAAGGTCCTTGGCTGAAACTGTGGACGCTCTGCCTGCCCCTGACTACTACCACCGCCGATAGTATCCTTGTTCCTCTTGGTCCGAAGACCCATATCCACCTCGACCCTTTGAGCCTCTGCCAATATGTCAGCAAAAGTCGTATGAGTCGAAGAAATATGGACATGGACCTCTTGGTTCAAGCCCTCTCTGAATCGTCTAGCTCTATCCTCCGGGTCCCTCACCATGTACTCTGCGAATTGGCTCAGCCTGCCGAATTTTGTAGCATACTCATCCACGGTCATCCTGTTCTACTCCAAGTTCTGGAATTGCTTCTCCAAAATCCCTTTGTCTACTACAGGAAAGAAGTTCCTCTTAAATAGGTCCTTGAACTGCTCCCAAGTTAGGTTTGGATCTGCAATCCTAGGTTCATTTCTGAACCAAGTACGAGCAATATCGTGAAGCTGCAAGCCAACAGCCTCAATCTTCAGGTCCTCGGAAAGCCGAAAAACTCTCATGATCTGCTCGATATTCTCGAGCCACTCATCAGCATAGAGGATTCCCTCTGTTCCCTTGAACGTCCGAGGCTCCATCTTCTTGAAGTCCTAGATGTTACCCACCTTCGGTAGAGCAGTCTGCTGTTGTGATTACTGGGCAACCCTCTCCATAGCTGCTAGGGCAACCTATTGGGCATTTTCTATTCCTGTCCCCCAATATTTTTGCCTTCTTCCTTTGGGCCTCTGTCTGAGCTTTTTGAGCCTCTATCATGCTTCTGAAGAGCTCGTATAATGGCTGACGAGGAGGAGGAGGAAGGCTCCCTGATCCAGCTGATGAGGCCTCCTACTATGCGGGTGGTGTGGGGCGAGCACCATTAGCTCTGGAATCGTGCACTTTAGTCTTGGGTGGCATTCTGAAATATTAAAAACAACAAGAATTCACTTGATATGGCATAAGATAAGGTAGTATTCAAGAAGGACAATCAACTATGGAAGAGGTTCGATTGCTCGGAATAAATAAATAAGGGTTAGCAAGTTGAGTATATGGGATCCCTAATTGTGATTGAATATTTTTCTATTCCTAGTATGTATATCCTATGGCAGGCTCGCAATCGTACATCTAACTTGAGTACCACTACGAGTTCGCAACCTTGTGCGAAACCTGACTTGCATGGGCCACCATAAAAATATATCACGAGCCGCACCTTGGATTTGGGCATGAGTCATGAGTACGTCCAGCCTACGCCACAGTATCGGCGGTAGAACGTTGTACAATAAGCCACAAGTATAATCTACAACTTACAACATATATACATCTCCATATTATACTCAATCATAGTCACTAATTTAAACGAATGCACCAGAGATAATAAAGAAATAATAGTCCCGATGTGGGTCCAAGAAGTCTCCCAAAAAAATGACTAAATAACCAAGGAACAATATTCAAAATACTCTAGAAAAATTGCCGGAGAACAATCCGGTCCAAAATAACTAACAAAACCAACTACTCTACTAAACTACTCCAATGCATATGGTGTCTGAGCTGCTAACTCTCCCTGATCCTCCTAAAGGGCAATATCAGGCTCAGTTATGTCACTAGCATACGGTCCATAATGTGTAGGGATCAAATCCACATCGTAGTCACCTAAAATATGGTTATCCAGTCAGGAAAGGAACGAGTACATCATAGTAAATATAGTTTCGACACATTATGGAAGCTATAAGACAATAAATAGTAAAGAATATATGATAGTAACAAAATTGAAGTCATAATAAGGCAACCAGAATAACTAAATATTGAAGTCCAGTCATGGCAAAGATGTAGTACAATATCTCCAAGAAACATAGAAAATAATTGTAATGTATGGAAGAACAGATAGGAACAAATACTATAGTGATTTGAAATACCTTGTTGACATATGAACGGCTAAGGATAAAATCAGGTAAACCACACGTATCGTGCATGGCTGCTATTATTCCAGTAAGACCATGGGATGGAAAGGGTCGTTCACATGCCCACTAAGTATTTCCCCTTCCCACGAGTCCAACATGAACCAGTCACAAAAAAATAAAAATAATCCAGAACAGTCACGTATCTCATAACAAGAATCCATCATACTAATCCATGTAACAAGTATCAAGAATCAAATAATCAATACAACGCATGCATTATAGAGAATATCAAGCACTGAAAGTAATCACAGAAATATACTCATATGTGGTCCTTAGCTGTGCTTGGATCAGGTCCCAATTCAGAGTCCAAATCCTACGTATGATATGTTACCATGTCAAGAGATAATTTATTTTAATTTATTTAATTCTAGAATAATTACTCAAAAATCTTATTTTTATCTTATTATTCTAATTTTTAGGTTAATTCTTAAATTTTGTCCTAAGAAACCGAATTTTATCAACTCGAGACTCATGGCACACAAATCGAGGCAATCTGTTGACCAAAAAGTCAACCGATACAAACTTGACTTTCATGCATGATTTCCTGTATATTCAGCGTCATAAACATGTTAGAATTTATGGCTTATCCGGATTCGAATTCATTTGGAAACTATTGCACATACAAAATCGTATTGTGCAACGGTGGTTGATTGCTAACCTAAAAGTTCTACAGAAATAACATCATAGAAATAATTTGAAATAAATTCTAGGAAAAACATATGTCAACATTCTCGACGTTAACTTTTCAAAATTTCAAACGATTCATAATTCGGATCTTTGGTTCTCCCAAAATTGCAAAAATACGGAGACGCATCTATTTTTGGATATGCAGTGCTCTACGAATTTTCCAGAATTTAATACTTTAAATTTTTTGAAAAAAATTACATATTTCAAAAACTAACCTTAATATGGTTCTAATACAAGAAACTGTGGAACATTTGGAGTCTGCAGCTATCTACAATGACTTCTGAAAGATCGAAGAACCCTAGATGAAATCCCACAAAGCTTCTCCCCCTCTCTCTCTCCTCAATAACTTCGGCCGAATATAATAACCCTAACATATATATATATATATATATATATATATATATATATATATATATATATATATATATATATATATATATATAGAGAGAGAGAGAGAGAGAGAGAGAGAGAGAGAGAGAGACGGGGGGAGCCGCGGCTGAAACAGACACGTGTCGGCCATCCAGCGGTTCCTGCTCCGGATCGCGCGGAGGAGAAGGAATGGCTCAGACAAGCTTGTCTTGGCTTCGGTTTTCGAGCTCAGCTCAGATTCGAGCTCGGCTCGAAGTGGACTCACGCGGGCGTTGACCACTGGCTAACAGCTGGGCCCGCCTAGCTAGCTGTAGAGACTGACCTGTGGGCCCTAGAGCGACTGACTAGGTATTAGGGTTAGGAATTTGGTTTTTAATTACAGAAAAATAGTTATTTTATCATTTTTGATTAAATAACTCAAAATAAATACTAAAAATAGTCAAAAAAATCCAAAAAAATTTTAGAAAATATATTTAATTATTTAGAACCTAAAATAAAAGGCTAGGTTAATTTTGATTATGTTTGGCACTAAAATAAATTCTTGAAACCCTATAAAATTAGTATTACTAGTTTTAATTAACCAAAAATTGTGGAAAAATTTTAATAGCCCCAAATTAACCTAATAACAACATTTAAGCTAGAATTTTAGGATATGGAGGTTACAATAAGGGAGTCTCAAACTTCAACAGTCTTTGTTACAATCATAACTGTTGCATGAATATAATTTTTAGCCACAAGGATGGGTATATATAATCATTATAACAAATTGATCAATTTTCATTAAATTGAAATTAAAAATTAAACCAAAATAAAGTAATACCTCATCACAAGTTCTTAAAGAGCCCATATAATCCTTGAAAATTTTGTACTTCTTCCATCTTTCAGGAATAGCTTTATTAGAGTGTGGTAATATTGCACTCTACATAAACGTAAAATAATACATTATGAACGACAAATAAACAAGAAAAATTGTTAATGCATAACATAAAAGAATAAAATGCTAACTCACCAATAACTTTGTTGATAAATACCATACACTAGCTTTATTGTCAGTTCTTCTCTGTTCCTCCTCGGTGAGAATCGTAAACACCATACTAACAAACTGAGTATTTCTCATTTAAAAAACAAAGATTGTATCGAAATAAACATTAATGGCATCAAGGCATGATAATAATCTAAGTATTTCTTATTAAAAAAGCAACTATTGCATCGAAGAAAAAAAATAGTATCTACATACCACTTCTCTAATTCTCATTCATGGAGAAATGGACTTCATATCAGCCTGAGTCACATACTGACCCTTGCAAGATGATATTATTTCTCTAAGAAAGGAAACAGATAGATTAAGAAAACAATTAAGTATGGTCCCTACGATTAAGAAAAAAATTAAGTCTGGTTGAAACAAAAAAATAACTCATATTACTTACCGGTCACTTCTATCATCCGCAAAATATTATTATAAATACTCCTTTCATCCTTAGTCAACTGGACAGGCTTTGAGGTTGAACCTTTTGTTTCACTTTTGAAAGGGGTGTCCGATACTAAATTCCCTTCCATACTTCTCCTAGGACTGCTTGTAAGGTCAAGTTCATCAAAAGTTACCGAATCCAAAAATTTCTCGATATTTTCTCCAACTACCCTCAAATTCTCGTCCTCTTCAGAAGATTGATTGTCATCCTCCTCCTTAATATTAATTTTTTCGTTATTAACAGCGGAAGATGCTTCTAGTTTTTCTAAACGTCCAGATATAAGGATTTGTTCAAGTTGGATTGAACTAAGAATATCATTCATTGAAGAAAGTTCACTTAAATTTTTTGATACATGTTCTTCAAACCTGCACATCATACGTGGAATAAATGTTTCATTTAAAGCTGGCATCCAATCTTCTACATCTTCTATATGCTTTAGACCTCTTCTTCAATACTACTAGTTGAAAAAACAAAAAATTTCTATAGTTGAAACAAGAAAACTATTCTATATATAACAAAAGAAAAATACAAAAAATGAGGAAGATGGAAAGACAAAAGTATTTTGGGACTAATAAAGAAGCCATTACAAATTCCAAATGTTACGTAAAGATTTACAATCTATAGATAATACCAACTCAATTTAAAATAATCTTTATATAAAGACTTATGGAGCAATATCCGATTCCAAAAGAGAGAAAAAGATCGGTTCCAATTTACTTTATATAAGGATTGATGGAACAAATTATCTTTAAATATAGATTAATTATGGAGTTAATTAATTTTTAAAAATATTCAAGAAAACATTATTTTTCCTAAAATAATTATCTTTCTTATTATTATATTTTATTTTAATCTTAAGAAAGAAATAACGAACTTCAACATAAATTAAATATGAGTTAATATGAGATCCAGGTTATATGTTAACCGTATCAACCAACAAATATATATCACAATCGAGAAATATTTTCTCTTTAAAGCAAAAAATATTTAATTTTGAATGAAAGAATGATATTCAGATTAGCTTGATCGTGCTTTAAGATTTTTCTCAATTGGATAGTAGGTTCATGATATTCATTAAAAATCAAAATTATGAGATTTGCTTATATTTTCGATAAATGATATTTAAATTAACGTAAATATTCGAATAAAATTTTGAAACCGAAAGAAAAAATGATATTAAAACTACAGTAAATCAGGTTAATATGATAAAACATCACAATCAAAAAATAATTTGTTTACTTTTCTACATTAAAACCAATAAATATTATCGTTAGGAAACAAAAAATATTATTAAAACTTTTATATATTAATATTAAAAAAAATCGATTAAGTGAAAGTAAACAGTTGGTCTTGGCTGTAGTTCGTGTAAATTTTTTTTTTTTTCATAAACACAACAGGTGTTTGTGAAAATAAAACAGTCGGTTCAAGTGTTTAAAAAGCTGTAGGCTGATTAGGAGTCAAATATGAGTTAATCTCGGATGTTTTGTGAAATTTTTTCAGCTTAAAGATAAATTAAATATGAGTTAATCTGGGGTGTTCATTGAAAAATTTAAAGTGAAGAATTACCAACACTAGCAAGTTAGCAACATGTCAAAATTGAAATACTGCACTAAATGATGTTCCCTGCTTTAGTCATATTAAAAGAAAGTTCTTTAATAAGAACCATTGGATCAAGAATCAATGGTTCATATTTTATTTGTATCGATACAATTTTTTAGACGTTTATATATATATATATATATATATATATATATATATATATATATATATGGTAAAATGGATATAAGTTATAAGTCCATATTCCTACAAGAATCATGTACATGTGGACTAATAGAAATGGACTGCGACATTCTATGTGCACAAATATATTTCATTTATAATGGTTTACATGTACATTAATTTATGTAGAAATATGATCCTATGGCTCATATTCCGTTTACTCCGATAAGATTTGGCAATAACAGTCCAATTATAATCGTCACCTGAGTTTCCATTTCTGTCAATGGATTTGGTTACGTGGTCTTGTGTCTTCAAGTTCAAGTAAGAAGAAATAGGGAGAAAGGAGGACTAATTCTTGACTTAGGTATAATGACTTTAGTAACCATCTCATTATTGGATATCATTCTGTGGCAGAGCCGGCCCAGGCCCAGGCCCAGGCCCAGGGCAGCCGAAGACAACAAATGGTTGAATAAAAAAGGCCCACTTAAAAGCATAATCAAATGAAGATTGGATGGATACTAAAAACCGGAAACCTACAGCAGAATTAGAAACGGCCGCTCCCCCAAATATTTTCTTTGTCGTTTCTCATATAAAAAAAAAACCTCGAAAATGACAGTGACGTAAAAAAAGGTTAATTTGGTTCTATTTATAATTAAAGGTTGAGACTTATGTTGCCTATCATCCTATCTGATCTCTCTTTATCTTCACTTTCTTTTCAGTTTTCTATTCTTCTGCTCGAGTTCTTTTCCTTCGTTCTACTGGTATAGATTTTTTCTTTTTACTATTTTATTTGTGAAATTTATGACTTGCATATTGCTCTCTACATAGTTTGTGGCTTTCTGTTCGATTAACATTTTAGATGGTTGTTAAAAATTTAAAATCAAACCATTTATGTATATGATTAATATCAGAATTTAATAATTTAATTTAATACTTTTGATAATTGGCTTATGTTCTGGAGCAGCTTAATTTAATTTTAAAAACCATATTTTGCTAATTTAATTTAAAAACACCACCACTTAAATATATTCTGGAGGCCTGGACCAATTTAATTAATAATAATGAAGTTAAGATGAACATATGATGATTAGAATGATTATATTAGATATTTCCTTGGCTAGATATTAGAGGGTGGAGTCAGAGACTCAAAATCACAGATAACAGAATGAGATAATTTTGACATATCACGGCTAGTAGAGTGCCTTTCAATCTCAAATTTAAATTTAAATTTTTTAGATTTTGAGTTATTTTATTTATGTTGACGATGTTATAATTTAATTGGAGCAGTCCAACATTTATTAATGACAATATTTCACTTTCAATGCCATTTTTTTTATTAGTATTGTTTCTTTGCCGACAATGGTTATTGGAATTACAATTTGAGTTGGAAATTACAAATTGAAGTAAAGAACTCAAAATTTAGGTTTTATTGTTCTTTGTTGAATATATGTTTGTTATGTGTTGCATATATTTATTTGTTTTGATTTTGTTTAGTTGAAATTAATTCGTCTAGAACTTTACAATGTTTTCTAGGAAACAACTCTCTGAAAATTTGAAAAGGAAAAAAAAATGAAGAGATAACTGAATCACTAAGAGGATCTCTAAAAAAATACTTCTGCAACAAACCTACTCCAGATGATAGTTTGAATCAACCTAATGAGCTTGAGGATATGATGAAGCTTGTGGTTATTTGTTTGAGATGGACTATAAAGAAGTTTTTGGAAGAAAGAAGATTTATGAAGGTTTTTCTTTTGGCCAAGAAGTGGACATGATGAAGAAATGATACAAGGATGACGAAGTGATAAGGCTTATAATTGTTTCGAAACATAATTATAATCTATCATTTAGTTTTTATCGATCTGAAACTATCTTTTAGTTATTTTCTTCTTGGCGTTATATTAAACTTTAATTAATTGATAGATGAACCTTGATGTTTTGTTTCGAATGTATCTATAGAATTAAAAAAAGAGCACAAATTTAAAATTTTGCTCCGGACATTAAAATCTCCAGGGCCGGCTCTGTTCTATGGTATTGAAGAATGTAAGGAAAAAACATAATCAAATTATTCAGTGGTAGAGGAGGAATAATTTATACCCATATCTAAGAGATAGGATATATTTTACTAAATAACGTGAATTACTCATGGTTACGTTGTCACCAATCACCATCATTTTCTTATCAACATAAGCAAATAAGTATCAAATGAAAATGGTGAGAACACTTATAAGAAAATAGGACGAGAAATGAACTCATACCTAACTGAAAAATATAAGTTCCTATAAAATAGTAGCCGAACATATAGAATACAAGACGAACTACGATGAGCGATAGGATACCTTGGAGCTGTTAGATCTAAAGTTTGGTTCACTTTTTTTTCCGGACAAATTTATAATAAAAAAACTATTTCTATATTTTTTTATATTATAAAAATTTATTTTCTAAAATTGTAAATATTCGGATAAATAATTTTTCTACAAAATATGAAAATCATATCCCTTAAGAATATGGTTGGGTATATTTTTCTTGGCCAACCAAAAAAACTGTGTTATTTTTTTTTCTTTCTAATACTCTTTTTAAATAATTTTTTATCCTTTTTCATTTGAAGATTTTTTTTTTTTTTTCATTTTAAGGATTTTTGGGTTTTATGTTTTTTTTAGTTTTTTAACTTTTTTATTTTCAAAGTTTTTTTTTTGTTTTTTTATCTTTTCTCATTTTTTAAGAATAATTTTATGCTTTTCTTTTCATTAATGATTTATGTTTTTTTTATTTTTTAAGAATTGTTTTGTTGTTTTTTGGTTTAATCCCAGTTTTTCACTCTTTTTTATTTTTTTCCTCGAAAAAAATTATATAATGAATTATTTGTATTTATTCTCCGAATCATATTTGCTAATCCTATTAACCCCCCCCCCTCTTCCCAAAAAAAAAAGAAAAAATAAAAAAAGAAGCCTAACTTTTAAGAATTGGGGGAGGTGGGTGGGTAGTACATATTTTTTAAAAATGAGGGGAGGGTTGGGTTAATAGGATTAGCAATTAGAATTTGGGGGAGGAGGGAGGTAAATACAAATAACTCTTTTATAATCACAATACGTGGGAATATAACTTTCCAGAAAATTTAATTATCGAAAATTTGATTTCTGTAAATATATTATTTTCTGCTATATAGTATTTCGCGTATCAAACAACTCCCCAGATGCTCATGAACTCATTAAGTCATCCTCTCACAGTACTTGCTGTATACAAAAAGAAAATAATAGACCGTAGAGGTTCTGGGATGCAATCCCAATAATGTCCCCGAGGATTAACCTTATGTCACGACCCGCATACGGATGATCGGGGCACGAGTACGTAGTACGTCCAGCCAACACTGCAGCATCGACGGTAGAATGTTGTCTATACCTCAATTTAATCATACTATTACAACTAGTTCTATCATGTACTCAATTACAATATTCTAAAGGAAGAATGAATTAGGAAGATAATCCAAACAATAATCTAAAGGAAATAAAACTAGAACATGATATGGAATAAGAATACTAATTTAGCTCTCTACAAATGTCACCTCATGGTCCACAGTAAAAGAGCAGTCCTGACTATAGCATCACTCTGAAGTCCAGGATCGTAGAGCACAACAAATCATAAAAATGTTATCCAGTCAGGATGGAACGAGCACAACTTCAATAGCAGTTCCAATTAAATGATAAAGACTATAAAACAGTAATAGTAAAGTAATATATGATGAATCATGGTACGAAAATAGAGTAAGCAGATAAATATAGAAACATGGAAAGTAAATAGGGTGAACAAGAGAGTACGACAGTAAAGACAAGTATATAAGTAAGAGCAGTAGCTAAAGTAGGCATGACATGTATCCAACAAGTATAGTGTGAAATCAGTAAGTATAGAGTGAGACCAGCAACTATAGAGTGAAACCAGCAATACTGCACCTAATCTAGTCTGTTAAAATACCACTTTCGACATGTAAACGGCTAGGGGTAATACGGCTCATCGCACGTGAGGTGTGCGACTGCTATCATTCCATATTAGACCAGAAGGGGGTGGTTCCAGATTTTGCGAATGTTTACATGTCTACTAAAATATTTTTTCGTCCGACTAGTACAAATGAATCCAAGTCCCGACACGTAAATCAAATACGAGGCCAGTAAAATAATGTAAGTGATGACAATAAGTTAGTCATGATGTGATGCCAATAAAAGAGTCCTAACATAGGCCAAACAAGTATGATATACGTATCTCATGAAGGTGAATCCATATAATATCAATCTGTGTATCCATCATCTTAGGAATCAAGTAAAATAATACTATAAACACGAATCATAATCTATGCAGTTAATAACGGTTTTTTTATGATAACGGTCCAGTAGAGTTATAGATATATCACCGATATATCGGTTTTATAACGGTAAATATCGGTTTCCATTTTTAACACAATTTTTATATATGAACAATACACTTAATAGTTTTCTATTATAAAATATGCAGAAAAAATGGAGCAACATTAATTCAAACAATAGTTTTCTATTAAGTGAACAATACACTTAATAGTATTTTTAACACAGTTTTTATATATGAACAATATACTTAATAGTTTTCTATTTTTAACACAGTTTTGCTTGTCCACACCACAGCTCCAAGTCCTCTATACCAGATTTCATATATTCTCCATTGCTAAAGGAGCAACATTCACGTCGCAAAAGAAGACTACAGAAACATTCATGTGATTGCTGCTTTAGCAGATAAGTGTGACTACAGAACATCAAGGACAGGATCAGTAACAGCTCGGTGAATTATAAAGTCCTTAAAGCATCAAAAATATTTACAAATGTGTAAGCAGATAAGTGTGACTACAGAACATCAAGGACAGGATCAGTAACAGGCTAACAGCTCGCAACATTAATTCAAACAAAAGCAAGGACAAAAATGAACCATCTTGCTTTTCACCAGTTCTACACTTTATGATGATGCCACAGCTTGAACCATCTTGCTAAATCCATTTAAATCAAGACATTGTTTAAATAAATAATAGCTGAAGGCTATTGTCACTACGGCTTACCTTTGCACATAAATGAAAAAATGTTACAGATGAGATTACACTATCAAGTAACATATAGTGTTGGACTTAATCTTGCTCATATAAAATGGCAACTAGCAAAAATCTCAGTATTCTCCGCAACGAAATAGATATGAAGGAGAGTTGGGACACCCCTTATTTTTCCATTGTTACCACTACTGAAACTGAGTTGAGCAATAGTATGACGAACGCAGCTGAGTTTCTTCTAACAATACCGAAGAAGTAATTTGCGGCTCAAAATCCACCAAAAGGATTACTATCACAACGTACAGCAACAAACAATCTAGGTTGGCCAACCAAAAGGATTATATATATATCGGATCAAAAAGCCAAACAACAACTGAAATGCCAAAAATTGCGACTGTAGCAGTTATACAAGCAAGAGAATCAGTTATTACACTTGCTATGAAGGAAGAAGTAAAACAGAACATAGCTTTTGTCTATACTAAATTATCAAACGACACTATAATAGACATGAACATATCCCTTTTAGCAAATCAGGTGCAAGAATTCCAAAACGGTCTACAAATTCATATTCTCCAGAAGTAGGAATAAAATAGAAAAGATAAGCAAATGAAGAGTAGCAAATTCAACGATTAAAAGTACATATACCCAAACCAACATTAAAATATAAAAAGTACCCACTTCAACAATTCAAGTTCAACTAATATGAAAACAAAAAAGATCCCAATTCATTGTTCAACTTTCAACATCTAATAATCTTCATTAGCCTCAACTTCAACTTCATTTTCTTCATTCTCACCATCACCATCTTCTCCACCTTCTTCCCTAGTTTGTTCATCTTCATCTTCTTCATCCTCCATGTATTCATCATTATGAACAAGTAAAGAGACTGAATCTATAACACCTCGTGATCTTGTACTTCTTGTAGTTGGCCCTTCAACATCATCGGCACCCATTGAAGCACGAACTTGTTCCCAAGTTAAATCATCACCTACCCTCACAAACTCTGCAAGCTCTGTTTCGGTTGGTGTAATCCAATCATCATTCTCTTCAACATCTCTCAAAACAATAGGATCAAAAGTTTTGGATTTGTTCTTTTGATCCAAGAATTGTCTCTCCAACTTCATGTTATATTGAATGTAAACAAGATCATTCAATTTTGCTTGCAAAAGGCAATTCCTCTTCTTCGTATGCAACTGAAATTAGCATATAAATTATAATATAAGTTATTGAATATTATTTGTAAGTATCTAGCTTTAATAAAAAAACTAGCAAATTTTATTATAAAGTAAAGAAGCATACGTTGTCAAAGGCACTCCAATTTCGCTCACAAGGCGAAGCACTACATGTTTGGCTTAAGACCCTCCTTGCAAAGCTTTGTAGTTCCGGCGTACCATTGCCATGACTTATTGTCACGACCCGCACCCGGAATTTGGGCATGAGTCGTGGGTACGTCCAGCCTACGCCGCAGCATCGGCGGTAGAACGCTGTCTAGGTCTCAACATATAATATATCCTGTCAATAGTCTCAACTCCGCACGGAGGACAATGATAAATAATCCACAGTTCTATGATATACTCAATCACAAGCTATAAGAAATAATGGCACGATGGGAATAGAAAAGAGTTCTAATAAAAACAACCACAATAATCCAACTCAAATCCTGGGTCTAAATGACCTCACAAAGTCACAAATAATAAATACAACTCAGTCTCAGTCTAAAACAATAATGCAGAAAAAGTAGTCTAAGAGCAGCCAGGTACGTTCTCCTCTAGGCTAGGCAACTCCTCTGGGATTTCCGGGGTAAAATCTCCCTCTAATCCTGGGCCATAATGAGTGGGGCAAAGATCCTCCAGGTCCTCTGAAAAATGTTATCCAGTCAGGATTGGAGCGAAGCACAAGCACTAACAGCAGTTTCATTAAATTGACAAAGACTATAAACAGTGTAAGAAATACAAGATGGAAGTAAATGCTGGAAATGTAAAGTACTAGAGAAAATGGAAATAGGTAATAGAGCATCTAGCAATGAACAATAAATAGTGAATGCTAGACAATAAGTAGTGAATGCTGGAACAGGTGAATCTAAATAAAATAGACATCTAGCTAAGTGTTTGAATTATCAGTTTATTATGTGATCGGATTGGGACTTGATCAGGCTGGTTATATATGATTAACTATGATTCTTGTTGGTCAGGCTAACCATATGGTTGGCTATGATGCATGTAGTGGTCAGGTTAATCATATATAACAGCTATGATGCATGTAAGATGGTCAGGCCGCACCCAACATGAGAAGTGGGGTGAGCTATGATGCATGTAAAGGATTTGGATATGATCACATAATCTACTAATAGTTTCCCATCCCCCAGCTAGCACGATGGATTCCAATCACGACTCCTCATGATGGGGTGCTAACCCGTGTATCCATAGTGTCGGAATCAAGTATGTAATACACTACAATTTATAGAAGTAATCAACAATGAAAACTGTCAGAGAATGTACTCGCCTGTGGTCCTGAGCAAAATGTGAGGATCGATGTCCAAGATGAAGTCACTGTGACCTATATATAAGATATAATGTCAAGATACTGACATAAAAGAACAAACATGTTTAGCTAATTAAATGCGAGGCCTCTAGGTCAATTCTGTGGTTTACTGTTCAGTACTAGGTTATCCTAGTTAAACTAGGTCCACACTAAGGTTTAGGTCCAAAACTAGTTAATTAGTCTATAAGGTCACTAACTAATGAAAACAATATATAAGTAATATGATACTCTATATATATTGGTCTATAATAACTAACACTTATGTCTTAACTGTCATAGACATACTTATATATATATACCTTAACTGCTACTTGAGTTCCCAACCCTGTACTGTACACTATTAGTTGACTGAAGAGTAGCACCTAATAGATAAACACACAGGCACACAGGTTCTCACATACAGGGATACACTGAATTTCAATCACACCAATTCACCCATACTGACACAGCTACACAACACTACACTGGTTCTATGGCACACACACACACATTAACACATAGGTATCTCACTGCACAGGAAAATTGTACAGCTGCACACTGCCCCTCACTCTCAGAATCTGATACCCACCTTAGGCACTGCACAGTGTAAGACTACACACTGCTATACACACACACACAGGTAGCATCTATCCCTACTGCACACACAGACTTAGCTAGGTTCACACATTACCCTACCCAGGTACTGATACACATTGTACACAGTCACACCCAAGTTCACAGTTTGAACTACACAGGCACTTCTCACTCATCTACACACTACACTAAAGCACCCTCACACACTTAGACACAGTTATAAGATACACAGGTATTGGGACACTCCCAAAACAGGGACACATTCAAAAATCAGGCACTGATACACATAGGTAGCTGCTGAAATACAACACAACTCAACACAAAATACTCTCACACTAGGAAAATACACAGTTCACATATCTAACACTGATCACACAATTTCTGGGCACTTAGATACTGGTACACTACACAGATTATACAACTCACAAACACTCTAATACACACATAGCTACACAAGATACTCACAAACCTACAGTTTTAGACATAGGTACTCACAGTTAACTCTAGCTGTTACTTGGAATTTGAACTGATACACATAACTAAATAACACACACACAGGTAATCACAACACTAATTAATACACAGACACTACTACTCATCTACCTCTCCCCAACATACTGACACAGGATTTAAACTAGCTACTGATACTAAACTACACCCAAGCACAGAACACCAACCAAATGCATCACAACCTACCTATGAACACATACACACAGTCACTCAGGGGTGCACACACACTGGATACACTGCTCAATGTACACCCGACTGCACAGTTCATCAACTTGAACAAAATCACTCTACACAAAGCCCTAACACTCCCAAAACTCGACTCTACAACAGAACTCTCTCCCCTAATGTCTGATACACAGAAAACACTGACCTGGAGATTCACTCCCACACTCACACACACCAAACTGTTCAACAGGGCCCTAAATCAAACCCCAATGCACACTGATACATTAATACCCAACTCAAACACAGCCAGGTACACACAAACCCACACAGGTATTCTTCTGATACACTGGGAACCCAGTGCAGAATAACTCACTGCACATACCTACTGACTGATACACGCAGGAATTAAAAACCCGACTCTGTACAGGAACTCCCCACAGACACGACACAACTCTCACTGCTGAACCCGACTGTGCAACCACTCGAGGATACCCAAAAATACAGTAATACACATACACATACATATATTTACAAGTATACATATCAAACCATAAGAAACTAGGTTATAGAATTAGGCATTTCCCTATGGAGCATTCCTACAAACACCTAGGGGGCTGAAATCGGATCCACACAAGTAACCATGAATCCTCAAAACTAAAAACCCTAAATCAAAATTATATCTACATGAAAATGAGGAAATCTGTCTACATGCAAATACCTAGGGTTAGGGTTCACGAAAAATTGGGGAAAACCAATGTTGGGACACTTAAACCCTAATTTCTCCTAGGGCTTCATGTAGGATCCCTAGAAATCGAGATCCATACAACAAGAGGGTTTCCTAATGGGCAATAATCAACAAAAACAGAATATAATTGAAAAAAATAGGGTTTTACCTAGGGATATGGCTTCTTCAATGGAGGTTCTTCTTCTCCAATGCTTCTTGACCCAAACTCCTTGCTTCTCTTTGCTTTGAAAGAGGAAAAACAGAATCCTAGGGTTGATTCTGAATTCTGGAGGTGGGGAATGGTTTTAAGAAGGAGGCTAGGGTTTCTTCTACTACATGAAGAATGGTGGCTCCCTTTTATATAAACAACTAGGTTAGGGTTTCCAAGCTTAGTTTTTTTAGGTTAAACCTTTATGTTAAGTCATGTAGAACCTAGTTACTAAGGTTTGGTCAGTCCAGGGTTTGAGGTCCAACCTAAAGTTTGAATTCTAGGGTTTCTCTAGAATTGGTCTTCAAATTAGGGTTTAGTCAATAGGGTTTGTCTTAATGCATTCTAGGGTTGACCTAAAACCAAACATCACTAACAATATATAAATAGTTTATATAACTCAGCAGATTAATTTAATACATAATTATTCAAATTAGTGAAATTACACAAATGCCCTTATTGGAGTTGTGGTAGTGACAAGTCTACCCTCCTAAAAGAAATTTCGTCCTCAAAATTTGGACTGAACAGAACAAGAATAAACCAGAAAAAGGAATACCTCAAGTCTAGAAGAGATACGGGTATTGCTCGCGCATTTCGTCCTCTCTCTCCCAGGTCGACTCCCCTGGAGAGTGATGTCTCCATGCAACACGAACCAAAGGAATAGTTTGGTTCCTCAACACCTTCTCTCTGCGGTCCAAGATCTCTACGGGCTGCTCGGGGTAGCTGAGCGTCGGACCAACCTCAATCTCCGAGTGGTCAAGTACGTGACTAGGGTCTACCACGTACCGTCTCAGCTGCGACACGTAGAACACATCATGTACTCCCTCTAATGCTGGCGGCAAGTCTAGTCTATACGCCACTGCACCTACCCTCGCAAGAACACCGAAGGGTCCGATGTAGCGTGGACTAAGCTTCCCGCCTCTACCAAAACGAATCGTTCCACGCGTCGAAGAAATCCGTAGGAATACTAGATCGCCAACCTAAAACAAAAACAGCCTCAACACGCAGTCTAAACAAACAAACGCAAACCAGAAAATTAACAATCTATACCTGAAACTCAAGGGGTCTACGGTGGCTGTCGGCCCAATGCCGCTGTCTGTCCTGCGCCACTCGCAGTCTGTCTCTGATGAGTTTCACCTTTTCTGCTGCATCCATGACCATTTCTGGTCCTAACAAGGCCCTCTCTCCAACGTCGTCCCAAGATAATGGTGTACGACACCTTCGTCCATAAAGAGCCTCAAATGGTGATATCTCGATGCTGGCTTGGTAGCTGTTGTTGTAAGCAAACTCTACCAGGTGCAGATGATTCTCCCAAGAACCTCCGAGATCTAAAACACAAGTGCGTAGCATATCCTCGAGAGTCTGAATAGTCCGTTCAGACTGCCCGTCTGTCTGGGGGTGATATGCGGTACTGAACTTGAGCTGAGTGCCCAAGCTAGCCTGCAGACTCCTCCAGAAGTGGGAAGTGAAACGGCTATCCCGATCCGAGACGATGCTCACAGGAACTCCATGAAGCCTAACGACCTGACGCACGTACATCTCTGCTAGCTTCTCTGTCGACGTGCCCACCTTGAAAGGTAAGAAATGGGCTGATTTGGTCAACCTGTCCACGATGACCCAAATCGCGTCCTTCCCTCCTGGAGAACGTGGAAGCCCTGAAACAAAATCCATGGTCACGTGCTCCCATTTCCATTCTGGAATCGGTAAAGGTTGAAGCAAACCACCTGGCCTCTGCCGGTCTGCCTTTACCTGCTGGCACACTAGACACCGGGATACGAAGCGTGCTACCTCGCGCTTCATTCCATACCACCATACGTGCTCCCTCAAGTCTCGATATATCTTGTTGGCACCGGGATGCATCGAGTACTGAGAGCGGTGTGCCTCCTGCAAAACCTCCTCGCGCAGCTCCCCGCTCGGCACACACATCCTCGTGCCGTGCCGTAAGGAACCATCATCTGCGATAGTAAAGTCGTCCGACAATCCTATCTGAACTTGTGCTCTGATACTCCTCAGAGCCTCATCCTCGTACTGTGCAGCTCTGATCCTGTCCATTAGTTCGGACTGTATCTGCAATCCCCACATCTGAATCTCAGTACCGGGAACTAACACCTCAATCTCCAAGCTTTCCAAATCGGCCAACAAATGTCTATTTGTCGTCAAGTACATAGCCATCGGATACCTGCTCAAGGCATCGGCGACTACGTTGGCCTTCCCTGGGTGGTACTGCAATGAGATATCAAAGTCCTTCATCAACTCTAACCACCTCCTCTGCCTCATGTTCAGCTCCTTCTGTGTGAATACGTACTTCAAGCTCTTGTGGTCTGTGAAGATCTCCATACGCTCTTCGTACAGGTAATGTTTCCACAGTTTTAGAGCGAAGATAACTGCTGCCAACTCCAAATCGTGGGTGGGATAGTTCTTTTCATGAGGGCATAACTGCCTGGAAGCATAGGCAATTACCTTCCCGTGCTGCTGAAGAACGCATCCCAGACCCTTCCCTGAAGCATCACTGTATATGGTGAAACCACCTGTCCCTGCTGGCAACGTCAAAACTGGAGCTGTTGTCAACCTCTTCTTTAGTTCATCAAATGCAGCCTGGCACTCCTCCGTCCAGACAAAATCCACATCTTTCCTAGTCAATCTGGTCATCGGCGCTGCAATCTTGGAGAAGTCTTGTACAAACCTCCTGTAGTATCCTGCTAGCCCGAGAAAACTCCTGATCTCAGCTACCAAACTGGGGGTAGCCCACGACTCCACTGCCTCGATCTTCTGCGGGTTAACCGAGATTCCGTCACCCGATACCACATGCCTAAGAAATTCGACCTTGTCAAGAAAGAATTCACACTTAGAGAGTTTCCCGTACAGCTTCTCCCTCCTGAGAGTCTCTAAGACCAACCTTAGGTGCTCTTCGTGCTCCTCCGGGGTCTTGGAATACACAAGAATATCGTCGATGAACACCACCACGAACTTGTCAAGGTACTGGTGGAACACCTTGTTCATCAGGTTCATGAATACTGCCGGTGCATTGGTTAAACCAAATGGCATCACCATGAACTCAAACTGGCCGTATCTGGTCCGAAAAGCTGTCTTCGACGTGTCCTCTCTCTTCACCTTTACCTGGTGATAGCCTGACCTCAAATCTATCTTTGAAAACACCCTCGCCCCGCTCAACTGATCGAAAAGATAGTCTATCCTCGGCAGCGGGTACTTGTTCTTGATAGTGATATTGTTTAAAGCTCTATAATTAATGCACATGCGCACCGTGCCGTCCTTCTTCGGTACGAACAATACCGGAGCTCCCCATGGTGATGAACTGGATTTGATGAAGCCTTTGTCCTGCAGCTCCTCGACTTGCTTCTTCAGTTCTGCCAGCTCGCTGTTGTTGACTCTATAGACATGTTGTGAAATGGGCTCCGCTCCTGGAACCAAATCTATAGAGAATTCAACATCTCTGTCTGGCGGCAAGCTTGGCAACTCTTCTGGAAATACATCCAGGAACTCCGCTATCAGAGGATGTGGCAACTCCTCCTCTTCTGCCCTGGCTCCGCAAAATGTGCCCCTGCTCTGTTCCGCTGCTCCTCTGACGACCTCAAACTCCGGCTCTCCTGGTGGTCTAAATAATACTCTGCCTCTATAACAATCTATAGTAGCATGATGCCTACTCAACCAGTCCATTCCGAGTACAATATCATACCCCGGAAGTGGCATGACAAGTAAGCTCACGCTCAACTCTCGGCTTCCTACTGACACTCTCCGGTCCTTGCAGTGATCACGGACTAGGATAATACCTCCACCAGTCGTGATCTTGCAAGTCCTAGCTAATGGTTCTGTGTCTAAATGATGTCGAAGTGCATAAGATACAGACACAAAACTATGGGAAGCACCAGAGTCGAATAAGGTAAATGCGAGAATACAATCGAGAAGAACCGAACCTATGATCAAGTCTCCTGCTGGCTCGATCTCCTCGACTGCCATGGCGTATGCTCGCCCCTGGGGTGCACCTCTCTGCTGCTGATGCTGGGCGAACTTCTGATGTTGCGGTGGAAGTGGTCCCCTCTGTTGTTGGCCTCCTGGTGCGGTAGGCACCCTGTCTGATCCTCTCTGGGCGGCTGCTCCACCCTGACCTGGACGAAAGGTAGGACAATCCTTCAGCTGGTGTGTCATCGATCCGCAGGACAGACATGAGCCCAATCTCTTCCTACAGATATCTCTAGTATGTCCCATCTTCCCGCAGTACGCGCACTGGATGGCGGGCTGGTTCTGTCTCTGTTGCTGCTGCTGGACCTGCCCTCGGGCTGGTGCCTGATGCTGCTGCTGAAAGGGTCTCTGCTGTTGCTGCTGAAAGGGTCTCTGCTGTTGCTGCTGAAAGTGTGGACGCTTGCCCGGTCCCGTACTACTGTTTGCTCCTCCGGAACCATCGCGTCCCCTCTTGGGCCTGAGGCCCAAGTCGTCCTCGGCTACTTGGGCATCCATCAATATGCCCTCGTAGGTAGCTGTGCGACGTCCCAACGTGCGAGACTTGATCTCCCTTGTCAGCCCCTTTCTGAATTTTCGGGCCCTGTCCCCCGGATCTCTAATCATCGATGGCGCGAAGCGGCTCAGGCGGGAAAACTCTGCGGCATACTCGTCGACGGACGAGCTCCCCTGGGCTAAGTCATGGAACTGACTCTCCAAAGCTCCCAGGGCAACATCAGGAAAGAACTTCTCCTTGAAGAGCTCCTTGAAATCCTCCCAAGTGAGTCCCCTGCGCAAGAGTCTCGGCTCCGTGCGAAACCACGTCAAGGCAATGTCGAACATCTGGCTGCCAGCGGCCTCGATCTGGAGGGCCTCCGGAAGCTGTGCCAAGCGCAAGTTCCTCTCGATGTCCTCTAGCCAATCATCGGCGTAGAGTATCCCTTCTGTCCCCTTGAACTCCCGAGGCATCATCCTCTTGAAATCCACAATGGTGCCCGGCCTCTGGTGGTGCTGATCAGGACGCTGCTGCTGCTGAGTGACTCTATCCACAGCCTGGAGGGCCACTTGGTGAGCATTCTCCATGTTCACCCTCATCATCTCTGTCTGGGCCTGATGTGCCTCAGCCTGCACTCTCTGGGCCTCTGCCGACGTCCTCTGGGCATCGACCATGCCCTGAATCAAGGCGAACATCTGTGCTCCATCGACGGGCACACCTCCTGGATGCTGAACTGGTGGTGGTGGTGCCGTCGTAGCTGTGGGGACCCTCTGAACTGGTGGTGGAGGACCCCCGAATGCTGCAGACACTCCCACATGTACTGGAGATGTAGGAGGTGCTGCGAATGTCTGTCCGGCCGGGCGAGAGGTGGCAGACCTCTCTGAAGCTGCTGCTCCGAGTCTCTGGGACCTGGTCCTCGGCATCCTGAAGACAGATCGAAAGAATCAATTAAAGCAATAGATACGATATCATCAAGGAAGGACAGTAAATTTCTAAAGGAAAATCATTAAGAGTAGTATTATAAGAATCGGAAATTCCTAATTGTGATTGAGCATATCCTCGGCCTAATTCTTATTCCTAAAACAGGCTCGTAGTAGTACAACTAAGTTGTCGCACTACCACGACATCGCACAACTTGCGAAGCTAGACCTGCATGGGCCACCACTAAAAACGTGTCACGACCCGCACCCGGAATTTGGGCATGAGTCGTGGGTACGTCCAGCCTACGCCGCAGCATCGGCGGAAGAACGCTGTCTAGGTCTCAACATATAATATATCCTGTCAATAGTCTCAACTCCGCACGGAGGACAATGATAAATAATCCACAGTTCTATGATATACTCAATCACAAGCTATAAGAAATAATGGCACGATGGGAATAGAAAAGATTTCTAATAAAAACAACCACAATAATCCAACTCAAATCCTGGGTCTAAATGACCTCACAAAGTCACAAATAATAAATACAACTCAGTCTCAGTCTAAAACAATAATACAGAAAAAGTAGTCTAAGACCAGCCAGGTACGTTCTCCTCTAGGCTAGGCAACTCCTCTGGGATTTTCGGGGTGAAATCTCCCTCTAATCCTGGGCCATAATGAGTGGGGCAAAGATCCTCCAGGTCCTCTGAAAAATGTTATCCAGTCAGGATTGGAGCGAAGCACAAGCACTAACAGCAGTTTCATTAAATTGACAAAGACTATAAACAGTGTAAGAAATACAAGATGGAAGTAAATGCTGGAAATGTAAAGTACAGGAGAAAATGGAAATAGGCAATAGAGCATCTAGCAATGAACAATAAATAGTGAATGCTAGACAATAAGTAGTGAATGCTGGAACAGGTGAATCTGAATAAAATAGACATCTAGCTAAGTGTTTGAATTATCAGTTTATTATGTGATCGGCTTGGGACTTGATCAGGCTGGTTATATATGATTAACTATGATTCTTGTAGGTCAGGCTAACCATATGGTTGGCTATGATGCATGTAGTGGTCAGGTTAATCATATATAACAGCTATGATGCATGTAAGATGGTCAGGCCGCACCCAACATGAGAAGTGGGGTGAGCTATGATGCATGTAAAGGATTTGGATATGATCACATAATCTACGAATAGTTCCCCATCCCCCAGCTAGCACGATTGATTCCAATCACGACTCCCCATGATGGGGATCTAGGGTGCTAACCCGTGTATCCATAGTGTCGGAATCAAGTATGTAATACACTACAATTTATAGAAGTAATCAACAATGAAAACTGTCAGAGAATGTACTCGCCTGTGGTCCTGAGCAAAATGTGAGGATCGATGTCCAAGATGAAGTCACTGTGACCTATATATAAGATATAATGTCAAGATACTGACATAAAAGAACAAACATGTTTAGCTAATTAAATGCGAGGCCTCTAGGTCAATTCTGTGGTTTACTGTTCAGTACTAGGTTATCCTAATTAAACTAGGTCCACACTAAGGTTTAGGTCCAAAACTAGTTAATTAGTCTATAAGGTCACTAACTAATGAAAATAATATATAAGTAATATGATACTCTATATATATTGGTCTATAATAACTAACACTTATATCTTAACTGTCATAGACATACTTATATATATATACCTTAACTGCTACTTGAGTTCCCAACCCTGTACTGTACACTATTAGTTGACTGAAGAGTAGCACCTAATACATAAACACACAGGCACACAGGTTCTCACATACAGGGATACACTGAATTTCAATCACACCAATTCACCCATACTGACACAGCTACACAACACTACACTGGTTCTATGGCACACACACACACACATTAACACATAGGTATCTCACTGTACAGGAAAATTGTACAGCTGCACACTGCCCCTCACTCTCAGAATCTGATACCCACCTTAGGCACTGCACAGTGTAAGACTACACACTGCTATACACACACACACAGGTAGCATCTATCCCTACTGCACACACAGACTTAGCTAGGTTCACACACTACCCTACCCAGGTACTGATACACATTGTACACAGTCACACCCAAGTTCACAGTTTGAACTACACAGGCACTTCTCACTCATCTACACACTACACTAAAGCACCCTCACACACTTAGACACAGTTATAAGATACACAGGTATTGGGACACTCCCAAAACAGGGACACATTCAAAAATCAGGCACTGATACACACAGGTAGCTGCTGAAATACAACACAACTCAACACAAAATACTCTCACACTAGGAAAATACACAGTTCACATATCTAACACTGATCACACAATTTCTGGGCACTTAGATACTGGTACACTACACAGATTATACAACTCACAGACACTCTAATACACACATAGCTACACAAGATACTCACAAACCTACAGTTTTAGACATAGGTACTCACAGTTAACTCATCTAGCTGTTACTTGGAATTTGAACTGATACACATAACTAAATAACACACACACAGGTAATCACAACACTAATTAATACACAGACACTACTACTCATCTACCTCTCCCCAACATACTGATACAGGATTTAAACTAGCTACTGATACTAAACTACACCCAAGCACAGAACACCAACCAAATGCATCACAACCTACCTATGAACACATACACACAGTCACTCAGGGGTGCACACACACTGGATACACTGCTCAATGTACACCCGACTGCACAGTTCATCAACTTGAA
This sequence comes from Iris macrosiphon, assembly GCA_036927795.1. Lineage (NCBI taxonomy): Eukaryota > Viridiplantae > Streptophyta > Magnoliopsida > Asparagales > Iridaceae > Iris > Iris macrosiphon. The sequence continues at coordinate 36,796,604 of JAYESA010000007.1, forward strand.
CAAAATTACTCTACACAAAGCCCTAACACTCCCAAAACTCGACTCTACAACAGAACTCTCTCCCCTAATGTCTGATACACAGAAAACACTGACCTGGAGATTCACTCCCACACTCACACACACCAAACTGTTCAACAGGGCCCTAAATCAAACCCCAATGCACACTGATACATTAATACCCAACTCAAACATAGCCAGGTACACACAAACCCACACAGGTATTCTTTTGATACACTGGGAACCCAGTGCAGAACAACTCACTGCACATACCTACTGACTGATAGACGCAGGAATTAAAAACCCGACTCTGTACAGGAACTCCCCACAGACACGACACAACTCTCACTGCTGAACCCGACTGTGCAACCACTCGAGGATACCCAAAAATACAGTAATACACATACACATACATATATTTACAAGTATACATATCAAACCATAAGAAACTAGGTTATAGAATTAGGCATTTCCCTATGGAGCATTCCTACAAACACCTAGGGGGCTGAAATCGGATCCACACAAGTAACCATGAATCCTCAAAACTAAAAACCCTAAATCAAAATTATATCTACATGAAAATGAGGAAATCTGTCTACATGCAAATACCTAGGGTTAGGGTTCACGAAAAATTGGGGAAAACCAATGTTGGGACACTTAAACCCTAATTTCTCCTAGGGCTTCATGTAGGATCCCTAGAAATCGAGATCCATACAACAAGAGGGTTTCCTAATGGGCAATAATCAACAAAAACAGAATATAATTGAAAAAAAATAGGATTTTACCTAGGGAGATGGCTTCTTCAATGGAGGTTCTTCTTCTCCAATGCTTCTTGACCCAAACTCCTTGCTTCTCTTTGCTTTGAAAGAGAAAAAACAGAATCCTAGGGTTGATTCTGAATTCTGGAGGTGGGGAATGGTTTTAAGAAGGAGGCTAGGGTTTCTTCTACTACATGAAGAATGGTGGCTCCCTTTTATATAAACAACTAGGTTAGGGTTTCCAAGCTTAGTTTTTTAGGTTAAACCTTTATGTTAAGTCATGTAGAACCTAGTTACTAAGGTTTGGTCAGTCCAGGGTTTGAGGTCCAACCTAAAGTTTGAATTCTAGGGTTTCTCTAGAATTGGTCTTCAAATTAGGGTTTAGTCAATAGGGTTTGTCTTAATGCATTCTAGGGTTGACCTAAAACCAAACATCACTAACAATATATAAATAGTTTATATAACTCAGCAGATTAATTTAATACATAATTATTCAAATTAGTGAAATTACACAAATGCCCTTATTGGAGTTGTGGTAGTGACACTTATCCACCATTCATCTATATATAGTACAGAGTACCCTCACATCAATAAGAAAGATGTAATGTAAATTATAAAATACAAATGGAATGGTTAATTGGTTAAGGAAAGAAACTTACATGGTGATATCATTTCTCTTGTTCTTATAGCTATAGTAGTTCCAAAATCTCTCGTCGCCTCTCTATATTCCGACAATTGTGATAAGATTTTAGTACTCTCAGTCATATCTGGCACAAGCCTCATCAAAGCTTCATTAAGCATTCTCCTAGTATGATTAAGCTCTGATGTTGAATGCTTATAAAATATGGCAGGGTTAAGGTAATATCCAGCTGCATTTAAAAGATAATCCAATTATGGTAGCCAACATTCATGTGCATATAAATATGAACAAAACATATATATATATACCTGCATGCAAAGGGTGTTCTAGATGTTCAACCCATCTCCTTGTAACAATCGCCATGGCCTTGATTAGCACTGCAGGCTCATCAACAAGGTTCTTATCAAGCTGGAGTTTTGCTCTATCCATAGCATCATATATATAGCCCATGCAAGGTTGTTCTTCCCTGTCTACCAATCTCAAGACATCCACTAAGGGAGCCAACACTTTACAAGCCAACTCCACATTTTTCCAAAATGACTCCTTTGCAATAATCCTTGCAATCTTCTTTCCATCCTCTCTCTTTGAAAATAAACTGCGCACCCATCTAGAAGAAACAAATAATTGTTGCAAGTACTGCCTGTTCTTCCATATGCTCTCCAATGTATAGAAGGAGGTTGCAAACCTAGTTACACAAGGCCTGTGTAATTCGCTACTGCTCAACTTCCGCATCATGTTTAAAACCATCAAATGGTTATAGATATAAACCACCACCTTCCTGGCTTGATACAACACATTCTTAATCTTTTCGATATCACTACCAATTTCTTGCAAAATTAAATTGATGCAATGTGCAGCGCAAGGAGTCCAATACATCTTTGGATGTTGTATCTCCAATTTTCTTCCCGCAGCCTTAAAGTTAGAGCCATTGTCCGTGATAAACTATATACATAAAAAAGAAAATTGATTACAAATTAGGAAAACGCAATGTACATAAATAACTATGAATTAACTAGTCACAATGTACATAAATATTTACCTGGACAATATTTTCCTCTCCCACATCCGCGATCACCTCATTAATCAATCCAACAATATAATCTGCATCATGAATTTGATCTGAAGCATCAACAGATTTTAAGAAAATTGTTCCTTGTGGACAATTAACTAAAAAGTTAATCAAAGAACGACCCTTCGTATCTGTCCAAAAATCTGACATGATAGAGCATCCATACTCCTTCCATTTGGGCCTAAAGGAATCAACAAAAGTCTTCGTCTCCTTCAGAACATCTTGAAGTAGAGTAACCCGCACATTATGATAGGACGGCGCTGGCATAGCTCTTCCATACTCTCCAACGCAATATATAAAGCGTTGAAATCTAGGATTACGCACAACATTAAAGGGTATACCACACTCGTATGAAAATTTAGCCCACTCCATCCAAGCCTCCATCTTCAACTTCTTCTTGATTGGATTGCTAGCATCCAATGTCGTTTGTTGTATTTTACCGACATTAGGTTTGTAGATTGCATCCATCGGACCTCTTACATTGCTACTTACCTTTCTCTTCCTGCTTGTGCTTGATGTAGCAATACTAGCAGATGTTGGTTGAACATCGGCATCGGCATCCTCAACATCAAATGTGTCAGTCTCGTCCTCGTTTAAGCTTGATCGACTTAAAATATTGTTGACTCTATTTTTCTCAAGCCTTTTCTTCAGTGCTTCATCCATTGCCTTTTGTACTTCCTTTTGCACAAGCATAGGAGCCTTATCACATCCCCTGGTTTGTCCCCTTTGATTAACAATGTGTTGTTTGAATCTTGAGATCCCACCCGGTATCACTTTTTTGCAATAATTGCACGTAATATGATTTTTTTGTGGGATCCATAACTGTTCCATAGCGATACCCAATATCAGTTGAATTGATCTTAACCGGAGCTATCTCATTTGAATCTCCAGTTCCACCCTCATTTGAAGCTCTCGAAGAGGACATTTCTGAAATTAAAAATTAAAAAAATAAGTAAATTTACAAATTTGCTATATGGAAAGAAAAAAAATTGTACATATATTCATAAACCAACAGAAGAAGAAGAAGAAGAAAAAATTATACATATGGAAAGAAAAAAAAAACCAACAGAAGAAGAAGAAGAGGACGCAGAGGAAGAAGAAGAAGAAAAAAAACAGAAGAAGAAGAAGAAGAGGACGCAGAGGAAGAAGAAAAAGAAGAAGAAGAAGAAGAAGAAGAAGAAAAAAACAGAAGAAGAAGAAGAAGAGGACGCAGAGGAAGAAGGAAAAAAAAACAGAAGAGGAAGAAGAGGACGCAGAGGAAGAAGAAGGAAAAAAAAAACAGAAGAAGAAGAGGACGCAGGCAGAGGAAGAAGTAGAAGAAAAAAAAAACACAGAAGAAGAAGAGGAAGAGGACGAAGAAGAACGAGAAGGAGAAGAAGCTTACAGTACCAGGTTTTTTTTTTTCTTTTCCTCTTCTCCTTAGAGCCGCCTTTGCTGTTTTTTTTTCCCTCTTTCTCTCTCATCAGTCCCTGTTATACAACAAAAAAAAAAAAAAGGTAACTGTGAAATATCGGTTATTTTTAAAACCGATATTTTACGATATATCGGTAATATCGGCCGATTTTATCGGTTCCGATATAAAACCGATTTTTCCCAGAAAAAATATCGGTTCATCACCGATACCGTTATATATCGGTGATATATCCGATATATAACGGTTTTTAACTGCATAGATCATAATAATTATAAAATAAATAAAATTATCAGAGAATGTACTCGTCTGTGGTAATGTGCTGAAATATTAAACAATGTCCGAAACGGTGTCTCGAAGACCTATACATGAATTTTCATGTCAAACAGATGATTTGGAATCATAAATAAGCTTAACTAGTCACATTCTAGGTTTTTTAGGTCAAAACTAGGTCATTTAGGTTAAACTAGGTCTTTTCCAAACTTTGGGTTCCAAGATAGTTATCTAATTGACCTATATAGTCATATTAGTCATACCATACTAATACTATGTTTTCTAAGTCATACTAGTTAGTATGATATACTAATTATCATAGATAATATATATAGACTCTTATATACCAATATCTAGTAGTATCTTAGTCTATTCTAGAATATCTTAATAATAGCTTAACTAACACTCAAAACCTTAACACTCTAGCCTAGTATCTTGACTATATCTAATACCGTAATATTTAGACACTTGGTATCTTGGTATGCTAGTTACCTTGACACCTTTAGAATACCACACTCAAGCTTACCCTTCTCATGGTACAAGGTACCATGGTACCACACTACTTCTAAGTGTCACATGACCCTAACCTAATGCTTCAACCCACTCACTTGATATCCTCAACATCTGTTCATACCAAATCCCATAGATACACTCATCTCATCTAGGGTACCGGAACACTACTCTCATCTATACTACCCCAAATAAATTACCTACACAACTTACCTACCCATCCATCCACTCATGCTTGGTAGCTACACTACCATGCTCACTTACTAACTCATCACATTTATTTATCCTTGGCACTAAACAACCAACCCCTACTTATCTCACTTGGACACTGTGTACCCATTCACAGAACACTTACACCATATTTGCTGTGTGGCTAACACAATACTTGCACTCCCCCTATTGACTGCTGCCATATGTTGTTACCTGCATCATGCTCCTACTGTACTTGTTGTTTTGGACAACAAAGTCCCCCACACTACACTCGACTGCAAGGTGCAGCTAAGAGCAGTTGTAGGCCATGCTGCAAGATACCCCTCCACCTGCCCTCTGTGTTGCACACTCCATTGACCTGCAACAAGCTTATCATTGCCTGCAAGAAATCCCATCTCCCACAGACACACATACCCCCTCTCGGTCCACACTCTAAACACTATATCAGCCCAAAATTTTGGGACTGCAATACCTCAACATCTGAGCACTGCTCAAGCCTTAACACTGTAACTCCCAAGCTTACCTCTGCACCCGAGCCTAACCTTGCCTTGCCTACAAGACTGTAGAACAACTCCATCACAGTGTAGTGCACATTAGTGCACTGCAGTCCACTGATACTATGTATCAGTTTGATTTGTCTGGAGCCCCCCGTAACCCAGGATACAACACCCCTTCTAGCTACTGGAACCCCCTATTGCTCATGGCACACAGGCACCTAATCCATCCTTAGCTTACCTATAGTTCATTCCTTAGCTTACCTATAGTTCATTCGTTCTGCAATTGAACCTAGACAAACTCTGAGATGCACCTTGCCCGAGCCCAAAACCAACACATTGTTGCTCAATTCTCTATCATCACTGCTTATACTCAATTTCACCATGTTGCAACTGCTACAACATCCCCCACAATCATACTAGTACATGCTCCCTCATATCACTCACTCTCTCTCTCTCTCTCTCTCTCTCTCTCTCATGAACACTAACAACCAATATCAAACACCTCATGAGCACTAAGATACATACCCAAGTATCTCAATAGGATACACTTATGATACCTACACCAAACACCATCAACCACCATGATACATCAATACAATAATCATGAAACATCATATATATATATATATATATATATATATATATATATATATATATATATATATATATATATATATATATATATAAAAATTAGAATAACTAAATATAATATAATTAATGAAGAATTAATACCAATTGGTCCAAAACCCCTAAAATACCTAAATTATCTATACGTATCATGATGTATCATGACACGGGTTCTATGTATCCATTTATGGACACCAAGACACTATCACAAGCACCAATAGACACCAAATATCCTATTGAGGATACGACATAAACACTTGGTGGGCACGATTCATAGTTTTCCCCAAATGGCCACAAAAATACCTAGAACTACCAAATTAAGGGTTTATACTACCTAATTCCTTCTCCATAGGGTTGCACCTAACCATGGGTGGATTCCTAAAGGTTTATTATGACCAATTACATACAAATTGATGGGGGAAATGATTTATATCTATTGAGAGTTGGAATCCCAATGTAACTCCTCCAATGGATATAAAGCAAGGTTTTTGACACAACTCCTCCTTCCAAGCTCTTCTCAATGCTCCTCCTTGTGCTCTCCAATGCTTTAGGCCTCAATGTGAATGGTATTGAATGAGAATGAGTGGATTGGAATTAGGTTTTGGTAGGAATTTGGATGAATTAGAGAAGAAGTTGCTTTGGGGAAGGAGGCTAATGACATGTAATAAATGGATGGAATAACCCTAATTAGGTCATGCCTCTTATAGTAGGTTTTGGTCATGCTACAAGGTCAAGTTTGCCCCTCTCCATTCTCTAATTAAGTTCTAAACTTTTCATAAATAGAATCTATTTGGGTTAGGAAGGAATCTAATTAATTAAGGAAAGCATCTCTACTAATTAAATAGAAAATATTTGTATCCATGACACTAACTAATTAATTCTAATTAACTAAAATCATTAACTAACATAAGTGGCACTAACTAACACTTAGTCCATACTAATTAGTTAGCACACTAACCAATATCAATATTATTATATCTAACACAATTTAAATATAGCTATATAATTACAACCAATTATGAAACGACAAAAAATCCTACAAGTGGAAGTGGTGGTTACACCTCTGTACGTGATATTTTTTCAATCAATGATCCTTCTATGAACTAAATGTAAGATGCCTAGTAAAATTCTCTTTGAACTAATAACATAATATTTTATGGTAGAATTATAAAGATATAACATCATAATTTTTTTATGCATATTTTATTTGTCGTATCCTTGACCAGTTGGCGTTTGAGACCTTTTGGTGAATGGATCCATCAGATTCTTCTGGCTCTGAATATCAACCACTGTAATGATGACATCCTCGATGCACTCATGTAGTGATGTATGACGTTTCTTACCATTGAAGAGATTATTTGATGTCACGGTTGCAGTCGTCTGGTTGTCACAGTATATTAGTATAGCGAGAATATGTGTTTTAACCAGAGGAAGATCATACATGAGCTCTTGAAGTTATTCTGTTTTATCTATTGCAGCCTCCAGAGCATAAAATTTGGACTCCATAGATGAGTGGGAAAGAAAAGTATGCTTTTTGACTTTCATGATACAACAGCCCCACCAATGGAGAAAATAGATCCTCCTTTGGATCTTTCGTTCTCTTCTTATTAGCACCAAATAATATCCTTGAAACCATCCACCACAGTCGGATAACCATTGTAGTGTAATGTAAACTTCTGACTCCTCTTTAGATATCTTATAACTCTTTTTACATCTTTCTATGTTCCACACCTGGATTATTCATGAACCGACTCATCATCCCTACGATGAAAGAAATGTAAGCTCTAGTGGCACTTATAACATATATGAAGCTTCTAATGATGCTTGAGTACTCCAACTGCCTGACATATTTTTCTGAATTTGGCTTCAACTTATTCTCACACCTATAAGGAGCATCAATCCCAAGAATATCTTGGTATCCAAAGTGTGTGAGCAACTTTTCTATATAATGAGCTTGGATAAAGCAAGCCCAACTTCTATCTAGATGATCTTTATTCCAAGGATAACATCAATAACTCTTATGTCCTTCATACTGCTGAACTTGGATGAGAAGAAGCTTCTTTGTCTTTATATTACAATCTAGATCCATTTTCAGGATTAGTATATCATCCACATAGAAACACACAATAATTCATCTGCCATCAATGATCTTTGTATATACAAATTTATCTGTCTCGCTGACCCTATAACTATTTGATCTAATAATTTTATCAAACTTCTCATGCCATATCTTAGGAGCATATTTTAGACCGTGTAGAGATTTCAATAACCTGCATACTTTATTTTCAAGTACCTTGACGATAAACTCTTATGGTTGCTTCATGTAAATATTGTTGGTCAGATCTCCATTTAGGAATATTATTTTAACATCCACTTATTGATCTCCAGCTTGTGAATTATACCCAGAGTAATGAGCATCATGATATTTGTCATCCGCGCAACTAGAGCATATGTGTCAAAATAGTCGATACCCTTCTTATGAGAAAACTCTTTAGCCACCAGTCTTGCCTTGAACTTATCTACAGTTTCTTAAAGATCTATTTGTATCTGATGAATTTTGCTCCTTTGGGTAAACTGACCACCTAGGTATTATTGGATGTAATAGAATCAATCTCGTCATTGATTACCACCTTCTAAAAATTAGAGTCTCTAGTCTTCATCATCTCATCATAGGTAAGAAGATATGCTTTCACAAGATAGGTGACGAAGTCTTTCCCGAAGTCCTCTGGCCTCCTCACTAACTTTGATGATGCTCAACAAGTACTCGTTCAAGTATTGTATATTCAATTATATTTTTTTTCTTAGATTATCTTTTTTTAGAACTACTAACCTCCTCAATTCTTACAATATTTTTTTGAAATATATGCTAGAACAATGTTCTTGTGCCTGACAAAATTGTCCTCGAATGTATTCAGGATTCTATGATCTAATTTGATTCAAGATCAAGGAACCTACGAGCATTACACTTTTCGGCATAACCCAAGAACTGGAGCTCCAAATGGTTGCTCTTGACTCCTCGCCGCGAAGGATGTTGATAAGGGTCTAAGAGGAGGAGCTGGCACTTCTGCCCAAGTTCTTGATGGAGACGAGGATGACGACTAGGGTTACGGTGGGCCTAGGGATACAGACATCGTTGCTTCCGGCCTCGCTATCATCGCAGACCTTGAGAAGATTGTGGAGGTTCGACTGTCGCTGGAAGAGGGAGATCGGGTAGGAGAAGGTCATTCTTTGGCGGATCTCTCCTCCTCCTTCCATCGATCGTTGCCAAAAATCTGATCTTGCTCAATTTTGAAAAAAAAAATGTCAGCGAATCTTGTAAGCCCCCTATCCAGAATTTTTGATTTTTTTCAAATTAGATTATTATTTTAATATAGAATTTGGATATTATTTTGGAAACTAAATTATTTTGCTCACTACAATTGTTAGTTAATTTTTCTAATTAAGTTTTACCAAAGGTGATTATATCTTATTTGAGGTAATTATGTTATGTGGATTTTATTTAAGGTAATTATATTATGTAGGTTTTATTTAATAAAATTATATTATGTAGATTTATAGAAATTAATGATATTAAGTTATGGGTAGGAGACTCATTCCATTTTAGGTTCATATTCATATTTATTAGTTGAGGGCGAGTAGGTAATTGCATAAGCAAAGCATCCTAAACAAAACCCTAACCAACTCCCCCTAACAACCCCTCCCCCTCCCTCCCTCATGTGGCGGGCCCTTCCCTGTCAAATCCGACCCCCTCTCCCCTCTTTCTGGCCGTTCACATCAAACCCCCCACTTTCTGGCCGTCAACACCATATATATATATATATATATATATATATATATATATATATATATATATATATATATATATATATATTACAAAATAAAATAAAATAATAGTTTCTTCTTATCTAAAATTTTAAACCCTAATCTCCTTCTTTCGCACTTCTTCCTCTTCCAAATCCAAATCTTGGAGAAGTGTTAGAAGAGGAGATCAAAGTTGGTGGAGAAGATTGGACTCTCTTGGTGTTGGATCATTGTTATAACAAATTTGGACTGTTTTGAAAAAAAAAAAAACATGTATGCATCTAATTTATATGAAAAGAATTCAATAACTATTATATATGATCTTCCCTAACATATTTTATGTCTCTAATGGTATATATATATATATATATATATATATATATATATATATATATATATATATATATATATATATATATATATATTATGTTACAAAATAAAACCCTAGTTTCTAACCATCTAAAATTTTCAAACCCTAATCTCCTTCTTTCCCACTCCTTCCTCTTCCAAATCCAAATCCAAATCTTGGAGAAGTGCTAGAATAGGAAATCAAAGTTGGTGGAAAAGATTGGACTCTCTTGTTGTTGGATCATTGGAGTTTAATGTTGTAAACTCCCTCGACCAAATCAGAGCTATTTGGATTAAATTATGAGACTAGGGTTTAATTGAATGTAATTAGATTTAATGTCCAGCAATATTGTAACTTAATACGCCTTACGGTTGCCTTGACGTTTGGAGCACTATACTAGTTAGTGCCCCCAAACCTAAACACGCCAGACTACCCACCTACACTTTGTGCAACTATTGGATTCCCACTATGGTGCTTAAATCTAGTTGCACAACAGTCATTGAAAACGTCTAAGTATTATTTCATTAAACCCAACCTTCTCCTAAATGCTTGATGCAATTTTTTGTAACCTAAATTAAATTGAGGCCCAGATCACCCCAAAACAAGTCATAAACAAGCCATGTATACCTATCATGAGGACCAGACCCCACCCCAAGGAGCCCAGACAAGCCCAAGGCCCGAGGCTAGGCCATAAACCCCTCATATATAAACAACTCTTCCTACTACTATCGAAACCCTAACATCATCACCATCCTCTCAACCCTAGCCGAATCCCCTTGTCGACTAATCCCCTCTCAGCCTCACCGGACCACCGCCTCCTCACCATCTCCGGCGTCACCAACCACCCCTCAGACCGTTGCCTCTCCGCCGAAACTCCACACCCATCTAGCCACCATCACCAATCCATTCAAACCTGACCACCCGAGCCCGCTGTCCCCTTTCCGACTTCTAAAACCACCGCCCTCCACTCCGCCTGACGCTGCCAGACGCCTCCACCCAACTCGCCGGACCCCCACTTCATTACCGCCGGCGGCCAACCACCCACACCGACCGCCTCCACCCACACCATCACCATCCCCGACCATCACAGTCCCCGTTAAACCCCACTGCCAATCTCGACTGCTCCCCACCACCCTCCAGCGCTGACAACCACCCCGAGAGGCCGACCCCGACCCCCCCAGCGACCTGACCGCCGTACCCGACGCCGGCTCAGCCGCTGCCACCGCGCCAGGCCACTACAACCGAGACCGCAGTCATCGCAGTCGACTGAACGCCGACGGGCCAGATCCGTCCACATGACGATCGGAGTTCACCCCATGTCAGAGAAGACAGTCGACCAGCGAGCGGACCCCCTCGCTCGGTCGATCAGGTACTCGTTCATGGAACCCTTCTCTCTTTTGTCTTAGTACTTCTCCTTCGTGTCGCCGTGTCGATATGAAAATGTATTAATAGTTTTAAACCTAGTTAGTATTTTATGCATAAAAATGATTTTTAATTAGATATTAATTAATAAATAATTATTCTAAACTAATGACCAGTTACCAGGGACAGATAATTCACTAGAAATACCTGGGTATAAACCTAGTAGGTCGAACATGGGAAATAGAGACATGTGTTCGCACAGAACCGAAATCATGGATAACCCGTAACTAGATAAATATTTGCCTCGAGACACATGTTAACCGAAGACAGGACACGTGTACACCCTAGCTACGTGCACACGTGACGCTGTGTTCAAGCAACAGTGAACTCGTGACAGTATTCAAGTATAGCGTCTTAATCGTATGTAGTTAATGCGTAGTGTTTGATGTCTATATTGTTGTGTTATATTGTATGTCTAGGATCTTTGGATCAGCCAGGAGACGCTACAGGAGCAGGCTTTTGGCATTCACCTCTTGAAGACTCAGGCAAGATACCTTGCCATATTTATTGTCTAATATAAATTATGCAAATATTATATTGTATGCTTGTTGTTTGCTTTATACAACTGTGCGCGTCAGAGATTGTCTCGGGTGTATTCGACGGATACGTCGATGATTAGTATACATTGACATAGTCATTAGCAGACTCACCCCATTGGATGATACCCTGTTATCTTCCGAGACCTGACACGCTTACACGTTTTTTAATGATCAATGCATATTGGGATGTGGGTTCGCGTGCTCGACTAGCTATCGGCGCATGTGACATACATCACGGTTAGTAAGTAATTCAGGATTATTTCAGTATAGAGACTGGCATTTAGATACGGGTATGCGCGTCGATTATTTGACTTGTATATCTATATTGGACGGGAAGGACGACCAGTAGGCATATGGAACACCCCACTCCTTTACACTGACACCGCACTCGACGGAGTGATACGGATATATATATATATATATATATATATATATATTACTAATACCACGTTCTGTAGAGTGTTGGACGTTACTTGGTGACATTGCAGATACCACACTCTATAGAACGTCGGATGTTACTGTATTCCTGCGTCCGTGTTATAGGGGGCATGTGTGGCATATACTAGCCGGTTGCCACGACTGGTAAATTACGTCAGCATATGTCTACCCTACACCTTCCCATGTACTCACAGTTGTCCTCACATTGCATTCACTTAGATGGTTAGCACATCCTTTATTGTATTTATTTTATTCAGTATTTATATATGGCATATTTCTATGTATCTTGTTACGTCCCTCTGAGGACCTGGTACCTTTCCAGATTTGGACGAGACTTACTACCCCACAGTATACGGACCATGACAGGAGACGAGGTTCGCTACAGCTGAGGAGTTAGAGCTGCAGCCGTCAGAGTTCCCGTGATCAATTGGTAGGCCTTCCGCCTAGATTTGGTGCATCATTATCTAGTCAGCCGATGCCCTAGTCATTATCTTTTATCTATCATTTCAGTACTTTATTTCGTCATAGTAGTGGGTTTATTCTCACTTGACATTATTGGTTGTACTATGATATCTTGAGACTGTTGTTTATCTTCCAACAGTTTATTTAGTACTTCTTGTTCTTTATATTGTGGATGAGATTAGATTACCTGTTATTGACTGATATTGGACATATTAGTATTATAGGACAGTGTAGCACTCTTCGTGGATCCATTAAATTGGGATATCCTCGGAGACGTGTCAGCTGGCTATTGTCACGTGGCCTGGTCCCGTATATTTTGGGACTGGGGCGTGACAAATGTGCAAAGGTAACTTTCAACCCTTCTTCTTAATCCTAAGATAATTCTAAGAACTTCTATGTGCCAACGAATATAAATTCTACCATTAGAGAATAAATTAGGTTAGAAAAGATCACATATAATAGTTATTGATTTTTTTTTATAAATTATATACATACATGTGTTCTTTTTGTCCAAAATAGCCCAAATTTATCATAATAATCATCCTCATTTTTAGCAATCACAACAATTTAGAAATGTCATAGCTTCTAATTTTAGACTCCGTTTAATCTTCTATTTTTTTTAACAGAATCGTATCGAAGTTAAATTTTAAAATATATAAACTAATAGACCAAATTTGATCTGAAACTTTCTGTAAATCTGTTCGAGTATCAAGTGTCCAGAAATTAATGTGTTAAGGTTTTTTTACGATTTTGGGAGTTTTCGGACACGAAAATATGATCCATTTAGTTTTTTTGAAAGCTAATACGAAGGTCTACCACATACTCTAACATCAAAAATATTTGAATAAGTCTAATATGTACAATATTACCTACAAGTAGATAACTGGCTATACGATATAGGTGTTATGTGTACCCATATAAACACAGGTTTAGTTGTATATTATATTACCAATAGACTAAAGATATAAAATAGATATAAATTATTATGAAACCCAAGTTTATAGGATATTCATTGGTTTCATTCACATATTTGAAGAACCCTAGAGGGTGGTGAATAGGGTAATAAAACTATAAACACAATTAGCAGTAATAATGCGTAATAAAAAGGAAGCGATAAATCAAACACGCGATGTATCCTGGTATCCTTCCTCGAAGGCAGTCTAGTCCCGAAAATCCATGTCCAGCTTGAATCAACTATTTAACCAAATAGTTTATCACGAGCTTTGATTCGAAGACTCGATAACTTCTTACACATGAGTTTTTATCTGAAGGCTCGCGAACTTTTTTCACACAAGAAAGGGGTTTTGATCTTCTAGAACAAGTGAAGATCAAAGTTACAACTCTTGGATAACTCTAACACTTTTTGGTATATGGCAAATCAAAAGCTTTGTAGAGTTAAAGAGCAAAGGCTTTTGGTGGTTGAGAAAAATTAAAGCTAAAAAGAATGAATTGAATGAAGAGATTCATTGTCCTTAAATTCAAAACCAAAAGTCAAAAAGTATTTAATGTACAGAACTGTAAGCCAACAGTATACCGTTGGTATACTGTAGTATACCGTCAGTATATCATTCACTCTATAGTAACGACTATAAATCCATCTGTTAGGTGCAATAAATGTATCAAATCTGACCCTTGGAGTTTTAAAGAATTCAAAACATCTTATAATCGGTACACCGTTGGTACGATAGTGTACCGACGGATGTCGCTCCAATGACAGAGACCACAAATATATAAAAATGGGTATACTGACGGTACGAACCAGTGTGCCGTCGGTATGTCGCTCAAATGACAGAGAGCATAAGTATATATAAAAATTGGTATACCAATGGTACGAACTAGTGTGTCGTCGGTATGCTGCTCCATCAACAGAGAGCATAAATATATAAAAATTGGTATACCGACGGTACGAACTAGTGTGCCGTCGATATGCCGCTCAAACGACAGAGATCACATATATATAAAATATAGGTATACCGACGGTACGAACTAGTGTGCCATCGGTATTCCTCTCAAACGATAAAGAGCTCAAATATATATAAACTGATTTACCGACGGTACAAACCAATGTACCGTCGGTATGTCGGTTTAGTACTAAAGTTTTTTTTAACAGAAATCTAACCTGGCTTTCACGATTTTCCAACCATTAGAGTGTTTCACATGTTTCCTAAGACATTTTTTAGATTATATGAAGGAGAGACTTGAGCAGGCTGGTCTTGGATTTTAGCCCTCCTTTTGTAAGTTATTGACATATTTTGTTGCACGTTTGATTTGAGTATTTAAGAAATATTTACGTGGATTATTCTGAGTCTAAGTAGTCCATTTTTGTTTCTATAATTTAAGAGAGAACTAAAACAACAGACATATTAGTTAAGTATGAAATAATCAAAATTAATGTGCCAACAATCTTCCCCATTTTGATAATTGACAAACTAGTATGGGTTAACTGAAATGGCTCCCCCGTAATTAAGAATCTCTCCCTCAATAATATATTTCTCCCCCTTTGTCATTTAAACAAAAATGGATAGGAGAAGCACCCAACTGAAAAAAAATAGTACAAAAAAAAAGTTACAATAGAGGAAAGACTAAGGCCCTTTGGGAAAATAACATGATATATTAATGGCCGATACTTAGGCCGTTAAAAAATAAAAATCCAAAACATATAAAGTTCTTGCTAGGACAACAAACCTCACAAAACAAACCTAGTCCCCACATGACCATAAATGACTATAACATAAAAGACAACCAAAAGAAAACACCAACTATACCACCATCACCCCAACTGAATCAAGAACCACCATGCCCTCTTGCAAAAAGAAGCTATACGTTATCACCATTGTCGCCTTTACCATCACCATCACCATCACCATCAGGAGGAGTAGGATATACGTCGAAAGGATCAATATCGTCAGAGTACATGAAACCGTAGGCATTAGGATAAGTAAAACGAGGGCCCATAAAATCAGGATCATGAGTGTTAAGGTCAAAATAGGCATTCATGTCCTGAATAATGCGTTGAATAAGAAATTATTGGTCATGAAGCGCAATGTGGATCAGATTCCCAAGGCTGTGGGTGTTGAATTGAATCCTCTATTCAGCCTGAACCATCCGCATATCAAAGTAGTGTTGGGAGAGAGGCATATAACGTGCCTGGGAAGTAGAGGACGGAACGTCTATAGCAGGAGTTTGAGTTTGGGAACCTGATGGTTGAGAGGTAGGAAGTGGAATATGAGTGAAAGATCGGGCTTTGGTTAGGTGAGTATGAGGGTCCTGAGAATAGCAAAGAGAAAGATCCACGCCCTTCTCTTCTAAAATGAGAAACATGGCAAAATATAGGGCTTTCTTGGAAGAAGAGTGGACAACCATAAAGGAGTTCAAGATAGTTTTTGGAAGGGACCATGGTTTACGAGTAAACAGATGATATATGCACACAAGCGCATTAGAGGTGATAGCATCATAATTTTCAGATTTAGGAATGATAGTTTGACATACGATGCGATATAGGTCATAGTAAAAAGGCTCAAGTTGTTTAGAAAGAGTGGGTAGTGGGGGGTAGGACCTTTGCAAATGATGCAACAAAAAGTATCGAAAGAGAGTGTCACGCCCCAGTCCCAAAATACCGTGGGACCAGATACGTGGCAATGGCCAGCAGTACGCACCGATGGACAAATCCAATTTAATGGATCCATCAGGGCATACTTAAGCTGTAAACAAAGTCTACGACAATCATGGCACAACTATCTCATCCACACAAGATATAAAATATGATCCACAGAGTAAATAAGGAATGTAAATCATCAGCTAGTCTCAACAAAGTGCTTCGGGGAACAACCCGATAAATATCTGATACAATGGTTCAACAGACCAGAAATAAATGACTGAAATAAGTAAATAAATACTGAGCATGAACATGGATGCTCTGAAAAAGTCTTCGGCTAACACCTCGTCCTCGGATGGCGGTACAGCTCCTGGATCAGCTCCTGCTGCGGTCCCATATACCTCGGGATAGATCTCGTCCTCAAATCCTGGGGACATAATCCGGATCTAGGTCCTCAGGGGACATAGCAAGGTACAAGAAAGCTCAAGCCAAAATAAATATAGTGCAAAAAATAAATAGAATAAATAGGGCAAGTAAGTAACCATCTAAGTAAAAATGCAAGTGAGAACATCAATAGTACTCAGGTTGAAACAACTACAAGCTCTGTGTAGGGGAGCCGGTAGCAGTGATATCATGAGGTGGTCTAGCTCAGCGGAAGACTGAGTAGCCGGCATAACATAGTCAACCTGTAGCCTGTGGGTCTCTCCAGCAATAGATGGAACAATAAGGGAATACTAAATAACCAGCTAAGTGATATGCAAGATGAGAGCAGCACTAGAACTCAGGCTGAAGCCACTACAAGCTCTGTGTCGGGGAGCCGGTAGTAGCAGTAATAATGAGTAATGGGCCAAGCTCGGCTTCAGAGTCTTGTGCCTCACAATAATAGGGGTATATATATATATATATGTTCAGCCTGTAGCATGTGTGTCTCTCCCCACCCAATGTAACCACGCATATCATGACCATAACGTCTCATGTCCATGTCAGCAGGATCATAACTAATGCAATAAGTCATAATGTATCTAAGAATATATTATCTCTTTCAAGTCCTGTATCCTATACAGAATCACCACAAATGTCTCGGGAAGATCCTGTCTCATGAACAGTGTCAAGTGTCCTGGGTCAAAGTGTACTCGGTAAGACAAGTACGAGAAGATAAAGTGTCACGAATATCCATCTCTAGATGACAGTACACAATACCGCATACGGTGTTGGCACCCGACTAATAATCGGACGCTAAGTACGTCAAACGGTCCTAGGTTAAGCATGCACATCAATATAAATGAAGCAAGGAATATATATAACAATACTGCAGAGTTTGGCAAGGTACACTTGCCTGGTGTTTGAATACCAAAAGTTATCCCTGTATCAGTGGATCCGGTGGGTACTCCTCCAAAAGCTGTAATAAACATCACCAACAGTCTCAGAAGATATCAAATAGCTAGAAATGCCTGTCCTTAAGTCCAATTTGGACACAAGGGCAAAAATGATATTTTTGGGTCAAAGCGGGATCCACAAGCGGGCCACTTTGCACCGAACAGCGAGTCAGGGTCAAAGGTCTCCAAATTCTTCAAACTCAGTGTCTACAAGTCAGGAACGATGATACGAACCCAACGAAACTTCCAGAATCGGATTCCGATGAGCCGATCACAAAATCGCCCGTCAAGTGGAGCATATGGGGCCCACGATACGCAATTTTGTCAACGTTCTCAGAATTGGACCAAACTTGGGTCACAGGACCAGCGTATTGCTATGAGTCCGATGGCATAAGTTTTGTCTCGATCCGACGTGTGTACACAAAGTTACAGCGTATTCCAGAATGGACGGATACGGGACGGTGTCGGCGGATACGCGTTGATTTCGGGTTGCACGCACATCCGAATCGACTTCTGCAAAATCCCACACGTCCGTATCAACGATGCGCACATTTTGGTAAAGACCGCGTGCGACCAAGTCATCCCGTTTGACGGGGCGCACTCAGTTCCGGGGTAAAATATGTCATTATTTTTTCTGTTTTTGGATCGCGGTGTGCGATCACCACAGGACGCGATGCACCGAACGGGTTGCACGGGCACCGAGAGGGTTACACAGTCTACGCGTAGCAACTGACGAAAACTAAAATGGAGTTCCGAGGTGAGAGAAAATGGTACCTGAACAGGGCTCCATGAACGCTGAATTCCACGTGTCCGAGAGTCAACTTCGTGTCCTGGTCGAGAATTCTCGTGTCCTCGTGTCTGTCGTGAGTCCGAACTAGGGCTCTGATCGAGACAGTGGAGTGCTTCGCCGAAGGGGTCAGGCTCGAGGTCGTCGACGGCCTGGGGAGTTAGGGGTCGACGAGGGGAGGACTGGGCGGAGGCGGTGATGTCGGCGGCAGGCTGTGGAAAGAAGGAGGAAGGCTCCTGGGGTCGTCGAAGGCTTCTGGGCTGCTGCCGTGGGTGGTCGAGTCGGGGTCTGAGGCGGTGATGGGGTTCGCCGGGCGGAGCGGTGACGTCGGGGAGATCGACGGCCGAGGGGGTCGACGAGGCTGGCGAAGTTGGGGCCTCTGGGGGTAGTCGTCGGGATGGGAGGAGCACGGCGGAGGGATGGTGATGATGGAGGATGTCGGTTGTGCGCTCGACGGCCTGACGGAGATGGGGGATGTTCGGAGCTGTGGCTAGGTCGAGGGGAAAGAGGGGATGATGGCGGCGGTGATGATCTAGGGTTTCCGTGGCTGGGCACGGAAGTCGAGGCAGCATTTATAGACTGCTACAGGAATTCCGGCGACTAGGGCTCTGTTTTGGGTTTCGGATCCGGGTCTGGTTCGGCTCGGATCCGACCCGACCCAACCCAATAAGCTGATTTGGTTCAGGGTTGGTTTGGGTTCGGTTCAGATTCGGTTTGGTTTGGTTTAATCATCCAATAGTTTTTAAGGCTTTAAACGCGTCTTCGGAGTCCAATAAATTCACCAAAAAATACCACATGTCCGGTTTTCTATTTTACATCATAAATATTATTTCCATAATATTTTAACACCAATAAACTGTATTTAAAATCCTTAACTCATAATTACCTTGCTTCTTTGTCCAAAAAATACCGAAAATTTGGGAAAAAAATATTAAAAATATTCTCAAAAATCACGGTGTTTACAATCTACCCCCTTAAGAGGATTGCGTCCTCGCAATCAAAGAATAATCTACTACAGAAAGAATTATGGTGATTACAAGATTGCTTAGTTTACAACTGCATTCGTGAATAAGTGGGGATAACGCTGGCGCATACTATCCTCTCGTTCCCAAGTCAATTCTCCAGGAGAATGATGTTTCCAGGCTACACGAACCAGTCTGATTGTCTGTCCCCGTAATATCTTCTCACTGACGTCGAGGATGCCAACTGGTTGTTCTTCATATCTCAAACTAGGGCCCACTGCGATCTCTGAATGATCGACTACGTGACAAAGGTCTCCAAATTCTTCAAACTCAGTGTCTACAAGTCAGGAACGATGATACGAACCCAACGGAACTTCCAGAATCGGATTCCGATGAGCCGATCACAAAATCGCCCGTCAAGTGGAGCCTATGGGGCCCACGATACACAATTTTATCAACGTTCTCAGAATTGGACCAAACTTGGGTCACAGGACCAGCGTATTGCTATGAGTCCGATGGCACAAGTTTTGTCTCGATCCGACGTGTGTACACAAAGTTACAGCGTATTCCAGAATGGACGAATACGGGACGGTGTCGGCGGATACGCGTTGATTCCGGGGTGCACGCACATCCGAATCGACTTCTGCGAAATCCCACACGTCCGTATCAACGACGCGCACATTTTGGTAAAGACCGCGTGCGACCAAGTCGTCCCGTTTGACGGGGCGCACTCAGTTTCGGGGTAAAATATATCATTATTTTTCCTGTTTTTGGATCGCGGTGTGCGATCACCACAGGACGCGATGCACCGAGCGGTTTGCACGGGCATCGAGAGGGTTACACAGTCTACGCGTAGCAACTGACGAAAACTAAAATGGAGTTCCGAGGTGAGAGAAAATGGTACCTGAACAGGGCTCCATGAACGCTGAATTCCACGTGTCCGAGAGTCAACTTCGTGTCCTGGTCGAGAATTCTCGTATCCTCGTGTCTGTCGTGAGTCCGAACTAGGGCTCTGATCGAGACAGTGGAGTGCTTCGTCGGAGGGGTCAGGCTCGAGGTCGTCGACGGCCTGGGGAGTTAGGGGTCGACGAGGGGAGGACTGGGCGGAGGTGGTGATGTCGGCGGCAGGCTGTGGAAAGAAGGAGGAAGGCTCCTGGGGTCGTCGAAGGCTTCTGGGCTGCTGCCGTGGGTGGTCGAGTCGGGGTCTGAGGCGGTGATGGGGTTCGCCGGGCGGAGCGGTGACGTCGGGGAGATCGACGGCCGAGGGGGTCGATGAGTGTAAACCCCCTGATTTTTCAAGAATTTTTAAATTTGGATTTTTCACAATTTTCTGAAATTTTCTGGAATTTTCTGGGATTTTTCTGTAATTAAAATCAGGGTTTTAATAATTAAATGATTTTTATTTGATAATAAATAATATTAAAATATTATGAAAATAATATTTTGTGTGTAAAATGAAAAACTGGACTTAGGGTAATTTTTCTAGAATTTATCGGGCCCCGGACCTATTTTAAATCACCTGAAAACTAATAATTAATTATTTATTTATTTATTTGGTTATTTATGTATTTATTTATTCATTTATTTATTTTTAATCCATCCAAACCCAGCCCATCGGCCCAAGCCCACCGGGCCGGCCCACCCCAATCCGGCCCAGCCACCCGTGGCTATCGGGTCGGGTTCACCCGCACCCGAACCCGCCCGCTAACCCGGACCCGACCCGGCCCTCACCCGCACCCCCACGACCCGACTCAACCGCCCGCTCCGCCCGCGTCTTCCGCCACGCATCCCGGCCGCCCAGCCCGCCTCGACCGGCAACGTCGCCTTCCCGCCCGCGCCCTTCGGCCCACTCCGCCTGCCATGCCCGGCCAACCCCACCGCCGCAGCCCTATATAAACCCTCTTCACCCCCCTCGACTCCGGCCAAACCCCCTCCGGCCACCCCCAAGCCCGGCGACCTCCTCCTCTTCCAGCCCAGCTCCGCCTCCGCCTCCGGCCAACGCCGCCGTGCCCCGCCCTCGCCGCGACGCCGCTCCCTTTCCACCTCCTTCTTCTCCACAGCGCCCCGCAGCAGCCCGCCGGAGCCGCCCGAGCTCAGCGCCGCCGCCCCTCGAGCGCCGCCGCCTCCGCGAGCCACCTCCGGCGAAGACCCGACTGCCCCAGCCTCTCTCCGGCGAGCCTCCGGCCGTCACAGGGCCAAATCCTATCCCTAACCCTAGGTCGGACACGGCCTTCGTGTCGTGTCGGACACGGTGGAACCCGATTTTTGAACCATGTTCAGGTACACGTATCTTTCTACTCGTAACCCCGTTTTCAATTTCGTCAGTTGCATCGTGAAGCCTGCGTGACCCTCTCAGTGTCCGTTCAACCCGCTCGGGGCATCGCATCCTGTGGCGATCGCGAACCGCGATCCAAAAACAGGAAAAACAACGCCCCGATTTACCCCGGAACTGGGTACGCCCCGCCAAACGGGACAACTTGGTCGCGCGTGGTTTTCACAGATACGTGCGTGTCGTCGATACGGACGTGCAGGATTTCGCAGAAGTCGATTCGGGTGTGCGTGCACACCGGGATCAACGCGTATCCGCGGACCCCGTTCCGTATCCGACTTTTCTGGATCGCGCCCTAACTTTGTGTACACATGTCGGATTGAAACAAAACTTATGCCATTGGACTCGTAGCGATACGCTGGTCCTGTGACCCAAGTTTGGTTCGATTCTGAGAACGTTGACGAAATTGCGTGTCGTGGGCCCCACAGGCCCTACTCGACGGGCGATTTTGTGATCGGCTCATCGGAATCCAATTCTGGAAGTTCCATTGGGTTCGTATCATCGTTCCTGACCTGTTGACACTAAGTTTTGTAAATTTGGAGACCTTTGACCCTGACACATTTTTCGGTGCAAAGCGGGCCCACATGTGGGCCCCGTTTTGACCCAAAATTGTCGTTTTTGCCCTTGTCTCCAAATTGGACTCAAGGACAGACGTTTCTAGCTGATTGATATTTTCTGGATCTTATGGTGATGTTTGTTTCAGCAACCGGAGTACCGCCTGCAATCTAACTGAAGTCAGAGCCGCAATTGGAGCCGGAACCACAAGCAAGTGTACCTTGCCAAATCCCGCAGCTTGCTACTTATTTCCTTGACTTAGTTATACATCAGTGGACAAGTATACCTTGCCAACTTTACAGTTCTTGTTGCATATTTTCTTGTTTTATTTGCATTGCTGTGCATGCTTAACCTAGGACCGTGTGACTTGCTTAGCGTCCGATTATAGTCGGGTGCCAACCCCGTACGCGGAGTTGTGTAACGTCACATAGACATGGATATCGAGACCCTATGTATTCTCATACTTGTCTTATCAAGTACATCATAACCCAGGACACTTGACACTATTCATGAGACAGAGTCTTCCTGAGACATTCAAGGTGATTCTGTATAGGATACAGGTTTATGACATAGACATTATATTCATAGACATTTTATGACTTGCTGCATTAGTATTGATCCTGCGTGTCATGGACATGAGATGTGTGATTACATTGGGTGGGGAGAGACACACAGGCTACAGGCTGATATATATATATATATATATATATATATATATATATATATATATATATATATATATTTATTCTAGCGAGGCCTCAGACTCTATATTAGA
The DNA here is from genome assembly GCA_036927795.1 of Iris macrosiphon. Classification (NCBI taxonomy): domain Eukaryota; kingdom Viridiplantae; phylum Streptophyta; class Magnoliopsida; order Asparagales; family Iridaceae; genus Iris; species Iris macrosiphon. The sequence continues at coordinate 36,819,986 of JAYESA010000007.1, forward strand.
GCTAGGTACTCTATTAGTGATATATTTATTGTGAGGCCCCAGACTCTATATCAGAGCTAGGCACTCTATTAGTTATTACTGCTACCGGCTCCCCGATACAGAGCTTGTAGTGGTCTCAGCCTGAGTACTCGTGATGCTCTCACTTACATTTTCACATAGATGGTTACATACTTACCCTATTTATTTCATTATCTGCTACACTGCTTATATTTTGGCTTGTATTATCTGTACCTTGTTATGTCTCCTGAGGACCTGGAATGGACTATGTCCCCAGGTATAGCCGAAAAGATCCACCCAGAGATACACCGTACAGGAGCAATTCCAGGAGCTGTACCAGGACCTGAGGACGAGCTCGCACCAGAGGACTTCTCCTGAGCAGTGGCTGTATATAGTCAGTTATTTCTATTTCTGTTTCTATTTCAAGTTCCTTTATTTCACGTCTATTTGCATTTGATGTAACAGACTTGTGCTCGGATTGTTCACCGAGACACTTTTATTGAGATTTGATAGTTATTATTATTTGCATTATTTCTGGCATTTAATCTGTGATTATCTGTTGTGGATGAGATTAGAATAACCTGGGACTTGCATCATTTGCTCTATTTCCTGTTAAACTACAGCTTAAGCATGCCCTGATGGATTCATTAAATTGGGTTGTCCATCGGTGCGTGCTGCTGGCCATTGCCACGTGTCCAGTCCCTCGATATTTTGGGACTGGGGCGTGACAACGAGGCTGGCGAAGTTGGGGCCTCTGGGGGTAGTCGTCGGGATGGGAGGAGCACGGCGGAGGGATGGTGATGATGGGGGATGTCGGCTGTGCGCTCGATGGCCTGGCGGAGATGGGGGATGTTCGGAGCTGCGGCTAGGTCGCGGGGAAAGAGGGGATGATGGCGGAGGTGATGATCTAGGGTTTCCGTGGCTGGGCACGGAAGTCGAGGCAGCATTTATAGACTGCTACAGGAATTTCGGCGACTAGGGCTCTGTTTTGGGTTTCGGGTCCGGGTCTGGTTCGGCTCGGATCCGACCCGACCCAACCCAATAAGCTGATTTGGTTCAGGGTTGGTTTGGGTTCGGTTCAGATTCGGTTTGGTTTGGTTTAATTATCCAATAGTTTTTAAGGCTTTAAACGCGTCTTCGGAGTCCAATAAATTCACCAAAAAATACCACATGTCCGATTTTTTATTTTACACCATAAAATATTATTTTCATAATATTTTAACACCAATAAACTGTATTTAAAATCCTTAACTCACAATTACCTTGCTTCTTCGTCCAGAAAATACCAAAAAATTGGGGGAAAAATATTAAAATTATTCTCAAAAATCTGGGTGTTTACAGAGAGATCAGGGTTAGGCATTAGGGTAGCAAGAGTAGGGAGTGCATCACCGCGATTGGGAACCCCGACAATGTCAGCAATATCTTTGGTGGTAAGGCGCGAATTGCGCTCCCTCTCCGGTAGGGGGTCCCTTGCTCGGGGCCGTGATGCGTCGCATTTTGGGGCCGGACCACGGTGAAGGAGCCGTATGTTTCGTCGTCACCACTCACCGCGCCCGGACATCGGCCCACCGCGCACGAGGCACGGTGGGCCAATCTCTGCGTCCGCACAGATCCTTCCTCCCTCCCCGGAGGATAGGAGAGGGGGGTGCGGAGCAACACGAGGCGTGACGTCCTGGCAGGCGTGCCCTCGGCCAGGAGGCCTCGGGCGCAACTTACGTTCAAAGACTCGATGGTTCACAGGATTCTGCAAACCGATATCGCTTGTACATAGTGCCAACGTGGAGCATGACACTACATACTTATCCACCAAGAAAAAGTTTCGTCCTCGAAACTTTAAGGAGAAATTTTCGATATCTAGAGCAGCGATAGTTCTCATCTCTCACCATCCTCAATCGAAAACTCTAGCAATCAAGAAGCACGAAATCACAACTCTCAAGCAATAAATCAAATCCAGAAAACTTTTGCTAGAATCTTTGAGAATATCTTCTTGGAGAGCTCATTGTTGAACCAGAAGATGACTGATCTAGGTGAGTGGGCAGAACTTCATTCTTTGATTCTTGCACGCCTTAATAATGAATCTGAGTTTTTAAAATGCTTATTTGCTTAATAAGATAATATTCGCATTGAGAATGATAGAGCGAGAATCTGCTTTCCTAAAAAGAGATAGAACCATTGCCAGGCTAAGTATAGAAATAAATGGTGCATGCTAGTTACACTGACACCCCTATCGAACGAATATTGCCATGTTAAGGAAAGAGTAGAACTGCATGCTTAACTAAGAGATATAGAGGACCTGTACCATGCTTGCTTAAACTAAAGGTCGTTCATATATTTTCTTGTCGTCGTGTATATAATTGCTTATCTTTGATGCAAAATCTAGATTGAATGTATGCTTGTATTGTTACAAAGAGTTATGGCTTGTCTTGTTATAGAAGAGACTAGTAGTCCGTCCTGATGTTCCGGTCCTACGGGATCTAGGGGGTGCGGCTATTAGATAAGAGATAGATGGATTTAAAGCTTGTATTGTCACGTTGTGTTATGCTTGTGATATGCTTGTTATCGAGGAGCTTGTGGGGGATAGAGGCTAAATGACAAGTTTGGAGACTAATAGTGCACCATGATGTTCCGATCCTATGGGATCTAGGGAGAGTGGCTATTAGAATGGTGGATAGAGACTACTGATGGGGTGAGACTAATAGTGTTCCGTGAGGTTATGGCTATTAGATGGGAGGCGATGCTTCTGTTGGGAAGAGTTTAAGTTATAGAAGATAGCTTATTCATGGAGATAGAAGCATTTTAGGTAGTTAGGACGCATTCTAGGCTAGCCTTCTTGCATACCTAATTATTTGATACAGAGATGGACAAGAAAGAGAACCTTGTTATATATGTAAATTGTCGCTAACTTGTATGTCTTTGCAGGAATAACCATTCGGTAAGGGGTAAGAATTACTAAATAAGTGATATATTGTTTTGCTTATTGTTTTACACAATATTTCATACATTTGTATCAGTCGGACAATGGCTATTAGTGCAGAGCTGAACCTTGGTCCCGGCTGCTATTTTTAGCGTATTTTAGTAAAGAGCAACCATGAGTCACAACTGCTAGCATCCGATAAAGGAGTTATTAGTTAGCTGGATTACTGCTACTAATCATGAGTTTCTCGGGGACCGACATCATATAAATAGTTTATCTTGTTTGCTTGATAGAATGATAGTACACTAGATGCTTCTTTGTCCCTAGAGTGTTTGAGTATAGCTCACGAGACACGTTGCACACACCATGATTGGTACATCGTGCTTGAACTGTTTGCCTTGTATGCTTGGTTGTATTAAACTGAATTCTGATTTCAAGATATTTTCAAAGGAAGTAATATGACTCTGTTCCCGTACTGCATGAAACGAACCTAGATAAAACTAGAAAGATCACTAGTAATATAATATTTTATAAAATAATTACTTAGTGTTGGTTTTAGTGAATGTTGCTTCTGTTCGTTGATTTTATACTCACCAGTACTTTCTCTAAAGTTCTGACCCACCAACAGTTTGCTTGTTCGCAGGTACCCAATTGTCCGAGGAAGCGATAGCCGTGCCTCATCCCCAGGACCCGAAAATCTGGTGTCGATGCCTTGAGCCGTATCGAGATATTTTGAGTTGCTTTTTCTATAGAGAGACATAATGTATGGAACGATGTTATTGTATTCAGATAATCTCGTGCCTTGACCTTTGTCTCATTTACTCAGATAGATTATTATTTGTGACATTACTTCTCCACTGCAAACTCGATCGCTTTGATGATAACCAAGATGACTTATGCTGTTGCCTTGTGCGAGAGTATCTCCAAGCTTATACGATATCACGTCCTGAGGAGAACGATCGTCCCGCAGGAGCGTTGTCTCTGTGATTTGCTCCCGGCGGCGGCGATCGCGGCCGCGGGAGTTCAGGACATGACAGCTTGGGGTTGGACATGGTCTTTTATTTTATTTTATTTTATTTTATTTTATTTTATTTTATTTTATTTTATTTGAGAGAGAGAGAGAAACAATGGAGGATGGAAAGAAAAATTGGTTTCTAACAGAGAGAGGGAAGATATAACGGTGGGATGAGGAAGAGAATAGAGGGGAGCATTAAATATGATAGGAGGTTAGAGGGAGGGAAGTGATAGGGTCAAAAGGTGATGGTAAAGGAAAGGAGTTGAAGGGATATGAAAGGATAGGAAGTTATGGTTGTTGGAAAGAGAGAATAATATGGGGATAGAAGAAACCAAAAAGGAAAAAGATTTGAAAAGAGTGGGCCCCACAAAATAAGTTTGAAGAATAGAGAAAATTAATAAGTACAGAAAGTACAACAGCAGAGAAAATCATTGGCTATTTTCTCGAATCGGTATACTGCTGGTATACTGAAATATACCGTCGGTATATCAGTTTCAAAAAAAATTGCAGAAACGAAAAAAAATGTTGCAGAAACAAAAAAAATGCTAAATATTTTTGGTTTAGGAGGATGGAGATAAATCCAGAAGGCCAATTTCACGACAAATGAACGAGAAACGATCCTCAGCAAGATATTTGGGGAAGATGTCAGCAAGTTTGTGTATAGTGTCAACAAACTCTAGTTGGATGTCCCATTTTTATTGGTGATCACGTAAGAAGTGATCTCTAATCTCTATGTGTTTGGTACGTGAGTGAAAATGGGATTCTTAGTAAGATTAATAGTGCTAGTGTTGTCACATTTTATATAAATAGTATGAGAAGATATACCATAATCTTTAAGAGTTTGTGTCATCCAAAGAATTTGTGCACAAGAACACCCGGCCGTAATATATTCGACTTCGGTTGTGGAAAGAGCAACAAAATTTTGCTTTTTGCTAAACCAAGAGACCAAGGATTTTCCAAGAAAGTGACATGTGCCGCTAGTAATTTTTTTGTCAATCTTGCATCCTATAAAATCTGCATCCGAATAGCCCAAGAGCTCAAAGGATGAGATTTATTAGTCGTGCCTTTGAGATATTGAAAAATACGTTTAATGACACATAAGTGCGATTCTTTGGGATTTGCTTGGAAACGAGCACACATATAAACACTGAACATAATATCGGAACGACTAACAGTTAGGTGAAGTAGGCTACCTATCATAACTCGATACTTACGAATGTCAATCGATTTACTGTCGTTATCTTGATCGAGTTTTGTTGTAGTAGCCATTGGAGTTCTCATAGTTTTGGAAGAGTCCATGTCAAAACGCTTGAGAAGATCCTTTGTGTATTTGGCTTGATTGATGAAGGATCCTTGAGGATTTTGCTTGATTTGAAGACCAAGAAAGAAGGAGAGTTCTCCCATCATACTCATTTTAAATTCAATGTGCATAACTTTTACAAATTCTTCACAAAGCACTTTATCAGTAGAGCCAAAAATGATATCATCAACGTAAATTTGAACTAATAATAATGTACCATTATGAGAAAGAGAGTAATATCAACTTTGCCTTTGGAAAATTTATGAGAAAGAAGAAAAGAACTAAGATGCTCATACCAAGCACGTGGAGCTTGTTTGAGGCCGTAGAGAGCCTTACGAAGTTTAAAAATATGATCTGGAAAATAAAAATCCTCAAAACTGGAAGGTTGTTTAAAAAAAATTCCTCCTTGATAACACAATTTAGAAAAGTAATTTTAACATACATTGGAAATAATTTAAAATTATTAAAACAAGTAAAAGCACAAAGCATTCTAATACTCTAAACGAGCAACGGGTGAATAGCTCTCCTCATAGTCGATACATTCTTCTTGATTATAACCTTGTGCAACCAACCGTACTTTATTTTGAGTCACAAAACCATCCTCATTAAGCTTGTTTTGAAACACCCACTTAGTCCCAATAATAGGATAGTTATTGGGTCTAGGAACTAAGTCCCAAACTTGGTTTCGTTCAAATTGATTTAGTTCTTCTTCCATAGAAAGCATCCAAAATTTATCAAGAAAAACATCATTAATATTTTTAGGCTCAATTTGGAAAATAAAAGCAACATTTGCACAATGACCTTTTATAGAAGATCGAGTGCAAACGCGGGTGGAAGGGTCACCAAGAATAAGCTCTTTGGGATGGTGAGAGACAAATCTCCATTCCTTAGGTAAGCTGTTTGGAGAAGTCTCTATAGGAGGGATATCAGATGTGGTCTAAACTTCACAACTTGGTGATGAAGTATCATTTTCTCCTATTAAAGTGTTTTCCAAAATGCAAGGGATGTCATCATCATCATTAGAGTAAGATGTAGCAGTGTTAAGCTCATTAAAAGAGACATTGATAGATTCTTCAACCACAAGGCTCTTTTTGTTGAAAATACGAAAACCTTTACTATGCATTGAATAACCAAAGAATATACCCTCATTGGCTTTTTCTTTGAATTTAATTAGGTTATTCTTGGTGTTCAAGATAAAACATGTGCAACCAAAAACTTTAAAAAAATTAATAGAAGAAAATTTGTTAAACCAAAGCTCATAGGGAGTTTTGTTAGAAATAGGTCTAATCAACACCCTATTTATAACATAACATGCCATATTAACGGCTTTTGCCCAAAAATATTGAGGAAGCTTATATTGGTTTAACATGAATCTTGCCATATCACCAAGAGTTCTATTCTTTCTTTCCACAACACCATTTTGTTGTGGAGTATGAGGACAAAAAAAATTATGACCAAACCATTTTTTAGTGCAAAAACTTTTAAAATTGGCATTTTTTTATTTTCCTACATGATCACTACGAATCTTATTGATCATAATGCCTTTCTCATTTTGAACATGTTTACAAAAAATAACAAATTCATGGAAAGTATCACATTTGTTTGCAAGAAAAAGTACCCAAATAAATCTCGAAAATTTATCAACTAAAATAAAGGCATAAAGTTTTCACCAAGACTAGCGACTCTACTAGGACAAAAAAGATCCATGTTAATGAGTTGAAGAGGTTTAGTAGTACTTACAGAGTTTATTGATTTGAAGGAAGATTTTGTCAACTTACTCTTTTCGCATTCTTCACAAATCATATATTTCTTGAAGGGAATATCGGAATGTCCTCTTATAAGTTTCTTGGTGGCAAGACGAGAAATATTGTCCATATTGGCATGTCCAAGTCTCCTATGCCAAAGCCAGCTTTCATCATTCTTAGCAACTAAGCACCTGTCATTATTAGTACCTTTAACAAGATAAAATACATAGATGTTATTTTCTCTAGTGCCTTCATATATTAAGGGGTCTTTTGTATCGTCAGAAATAAGATATTTGTGTTTAGTAAACTATACTACATAGCCACTGTCAGTGAGATTGCTAATACTGAGAAGGTTATGCTTTATATTTATAACAAGAGCAACATTGTTAATACAATGATAGGGAGGGGTACCGATGTACCATTACCAATGATGTTCCCCTTTATATTTTTTTCGAAAGAGACATATCCTTCCTTTTTCATCGAAAGCATTGCAAATAAAGTGGCATCTCCGGTCATGTGCCGTGAGCAACCACTATCGAGAATCCACTTGCTTCTAGCATGTGATGGGGGGTCCACCTACAATACAAGTTGAAGATGAAGACTTTGGTACCCAATGTAATACCCCACTTCGCGTCGGTATTATATATCAGGTGAGTGGGAAGAACTTTGTTCTCTGATTCTTGCACGCCTTAATAATAATCTGAGTTTTTGCTTGCATATTTTCATAAGAGAATGATAGAACCTACCTTGCATGTTAATAAACGAACTCACCTAGCTTGTCTTTGAAACAATCGTGTCTGCTTAACGAAACGCTTGTCTAAGAGTGCATGAACATGTTCACTATCGCCTATGCTCCGAGAGAACCATATCATATGCCCGAACGTGTTCAATGATAAGGCGGCTTGCTCCGCAACAAGATTATAGTCTGATGGTTCATTTCATCTGCATAATAGAGTTTATTTGATAGTATTCCATGCATTCGCATCGGTCAAACAATGGCTTTTGGTGGAGAGCTGAACTGCATATGTCACGACTGCTACAAAGATAGTGGAAAGCAACCATGAGTCACAGCTGCCATTAGCATCAGATAAATGAGTCATTGGTATGCTAGACTAACCGCTACCGATCCTGAGATACTCGGGGACCGCACTGTATATAAGCTAAGATCATTGTGTTGGCTTGGATAGATGGACTGCCCCTAAGATGTGAATTATGTGTCTAGCTATGCATTTGTTCCTAGAGTCTCACGAGACACGCTGCGAACACCCTAAAATAGAACATCGGCTTGTCTTTCTTGCTTATCGCATATGAAACTCTGTTTCCAAAGATGTTTTCATAAACCAAGTAATATGACTCTACTATCGAACTGCATAAAATAAACATAGGTAAAACTAGAAAGATCACTAGTAATGTAATATTTTATAACATGATTACTTAGTGTTGGTTTTAGTGAATGTTTGCTTCTATTCAGTTATTTTATCTCACCAGTACTTATAAAAGTGCTGACCCACCAACAGTTTACTTGCTTGCAGGTACTGGATCGTCCGAGGGAGCGATAGGCGTGCCTCAATCCCAAAGACCCAGAATTTTTGTTTCGATTGTCCCGAGTTGCTATCGTATAAAGGGGCATAATGTATGGAACGAATACCTTTGCTAAGAGAACCCAGTCCCTCGATTTGTTCTGAATACTCAGTTGGCTAAATGCATTGTATTACAACAATGTCCCTTTTCGCTGCTTACTCGATTGATGCGATGATAGCCAAACACAACTTAAATGATGAAGCCTTGTGCGGGCGCAACCCCAGGCTCGCACGACATCACGTCCCGATATCGAATGGGCCATTCCTTTCCTGCCCCATCGGGGAGGTGCGGAGGCGCAGTGATTCGCGTCCGGTGCGCTGAGGCACGGTTCCGGTGGAGAAGAGGCGGTGGTCCGGCCGAGCGGTGCCTCGGTTCACGGGGCCGGGGCGTGACACCCAAGATCTTATGGGTCCTTGAATGTTAGTCTTAGGAACCCATTTAACTTTTTTCATATTGACATGAGTCCTAACTTGACATTTATAAGAGGTGTGTCCAATCATACCGCAATAGTGACATATAGTAGATGATGATGAAGAGTAGGTATTTTGAGCAAAATCTTTTGCATGATATCTATAGTAAAAAGCATGATGTGGTACAATATTGTGTGACTTCTTCATGTGGGTCCTCCTTTGTGATTGTAGGTTGTGATCATAAAATCTATGGGGTATAAGATAATGACCATGCATGTTGTGTCTCATATGTATGTTTATTTGATCATGTGTACCTTGTGAATGGTGATGTGAGCTAAAAGTATTTTTCTTTTCTCTCTTGTATTTAGCAAGAAGATAATTATACTTAGTGGTGATTGCTATTTCTCTTTGGGAGACAATGATAGTTCTATTTCTTACAAGATCATATCCTTCTTGGAGAGTTTGATACTCGAAACTCTTCTCTTGTAGATCTTCTTGAGCTTCATGCAGTTCTAATTTAAGAGACTCGATTTGATCTATTTCACAAATATGGGTCTTCCCTTTGATATCACTTATCACCTTTATGAGTCTCTCTATTTTCTTTTTAAAACATTCATTCTCTTTCACAGTTTTCTTAAATTTATTTTTCAAAACCTTGTAATCATCATGAAGTTCATAAATGGCCTATTCTAATTCATTATAAGTAAGATTGCTTATAAAGAAGTTATTTTGTACCTCATTTGAATATAGTGCCATAAGACATAGATTTGCAGTGTGCCCGGAGTCTTTGTCATGATCTGAGTCACTAGCCTCACATTTATACCAAATGCTTGTGTTAGCATACCTTCTTGAATATGTGCTACCTTTGTTAGCTTTCTTATGTCTGGTGGAGTCTTTCTTCATTAGAGGACACTCCTTCTTGATATGTCCAGGTTTTCTGCAATTGTAGCACGTTGGATCTTTATTATTTTCTCTTCTTTGATGAGCTGCTTTGTTGAATCTTAGAAACTTTTTAAAGTGTCTAGAAGTGAGAGTGATTTCTTCATCATCAGTGTCGTCGTCATTATTGTTTATCTTTGAGGAGTGCCTGCAATGATTGACTTTTAGAGTGAGAGCTTTCTCTTTTGTCTTTTCTTATGTGGATGCATCCTCTTGATCCTTCATGTCTAGCTCATGCTTCATTAGCTTCCCCATAAGTGTTTCCATGTTCATGATTGTAAGATCATTCCCTTCGATGATTTTTGTTGCTTTGGGATTCCAGTTCTTGGTGAGTCTCCGAAGTATTTTTTGAATCTTTTTACGAGTGGAATATTCCTTCCCAAGAGAAGCGAGAGGGTTAACAATCTCAGAAAATCTAGAAAACCTACTAGTAATAGATTCGTCAATTTTTATTTTAAAAGATTCGTACTCTTGTGTGAGTCTACTAATTTTTGACTCCTTAACTTGAGAAGTGCCTTCGTGTGTGACTTCAAGAAGTTTCCATATTTCGTGTACGGTTTTGCAATTAGAGACTCTATTGAACTCATTGCTATCAAGAGCACAGTAAAGAGAGTTCATAGCCTTAGCATCTCTACAAGACACCTTCTTGTCACTTTCAGTAAGTCTTGCTACGAGTCTTTCTGAAACAATATCTTCAGCAACTACTTGAGGTATTGGAAGACCTTTCATGACACACTCCCAAAGGTCATAGTCTATGGACCTTCGATAGATACTCATACGAAATTTTTAATAGGAGTAGTTGGTTTCATTGAATAAATAAGGTCTATTTGTGGAGTGCTCCTTAGTGTTGTTTAAGCTGGAGCCAGGATTTGTTGCCATTTGATCACTCTAAGAAGATTAGTCCTGATACTAGAGTATAGGCTTTGATACCAATTGAAGAACCCTGGGGGGGGGGGGGTGAATAGGGTAATAAAACTATAAGTACAATTAGTAGTAATAATGTGTAATAAAAAGAAAGCGAGAAATCAAACACGCAATATATTCTGGTATCCTTCCTCGAAGGCACTCCAGTCCCAAAAACTCTTGTCCGACTTGAAATCACTATTTAACCAAATAGTATATCACAAGCTTTGATCCGAAGACTCGACAACTTCTTACACACGAGTTTTGACCCGAAGGCTCGCGAACTTCTTTCACACAAGAAAGGGGTTTTGATCTTCTAGAACAAGTGAAGATCAAAGTTATAACTCTTGGATAACTCTAACACTTTTTGGTAGATAGCAAATCAAAAGCTTGGTAGAGTTAAAGAGCAAAGGCTTTTGGTGGTTGAGAAAAATTAAAGCTCAAAAGAATGAATTGAATGAAGATATTCAATGTCCTTAAATACAAAACCAAAAGTAAAAACATTTACTGCACAGAACTGTCAACCAACGGTATACCGTCGGTATACTGCAGTATGCCGTCGGTATATAGTTCACTCTACAGTAACGACTATAAATCCATATATTGGGTGCAATAAATGCATCAAATCTAACAATTGGAGTTTTAAAGAATTTAAAATATTTTATAATCGGTACACTGTCGGTACGATATAGTGTACCGTCGGTATACAGCTCCATTGACAGAGAGCACAAATATATAAAAATTGGTATACCGACGGTACGAACCAGTGTGCCGTCGGTATGCCGTTCAAACGACAAAGAGCATAAGTATATATAAAAATAGGTATACCGACGGTACAAACTAGTGTGCCGTCAGTATGCCGCTCCATCGACAGAGAGCATAAATATATAAAAATTGGTATACCGACGATATGAATTAGTGTGTCGCCGGTATGAAGTTCAAACGACAGAGACCACATATATATAAAATATAGGTATACCGACGGTACGAACCAATATGACGTCGGTATGTCGCTCAAATGACCGAGAACTCAAATATAGATAAATCGGTATACCGACGGTACGAACCAGTGTACCGTCGATATGCCGGTTTAGTACTAAAGTTTGTTTTAACAGAAATCTAACCTAGCTTTCAAGATTTACCAGCCATCATGAGTGTTTTATATGTTTTCTAAGATATCTTTCTGACTATATGAAGGAGAGACTTGAGCAGGCTGGTCTTGAACTTTAGCTCTCATTTTGCAAGTTATTGACGTATTTTGTTGCGGGTCTGATTGGAGTATTTGAGAAATGTTTACGTGGATAGTTATGAGTCCAAGGAATCCATTTTTGTTTCTTTAATTTAAGAGAAGACTAAACCACTTACATATTAGTTAATTATAAATTAATCAAAATTAATATGCCAATAATATTGACATTGCTAATTCTTAAAATAGGTTATTTAGACTTGGTATTGTACTCGTACCATCAGCTAAGGACGAAAGATGGGTACATTATTTGTTTGTTTCTATATTGCATGTCTAGTTATGATATACTTGATTCTTGACACACTCGGTACGCGAATAGTACTATATGGATCCCTCTTTCATGATATATTATGTTTTATGTCTGCCATGTAGTTGTGATTGCCATGCTTGTATTCTCGTGTGACTTATGACCCATGTGTCATAATTTTGGATCCATGTATATTAGTCGGGACAAAAAAGTACTGAATAGATATGTGATCAGACCAATAGATTATGCTTTATATTTATATTTGTATTTAGACCATAAGGATAGCTTGTCATACACTTTACATATGATTGAGCCAAATTCTAATTAGACCATGTGATGTAGTACCCCAACCGATCACATATTAAAAAGTGTACTTCAACACACTTAGATAGTTCTAGTTTTCTCTTTGTCACTCTTTACTTGTCATCATGTACCACATTGATCATGTTACCTGTTTCCCATTACTTTTTATGCCATATTTTTATTTTACTTGATTCATCATGTATTATACGACTATTCATGTTTTATAGTCGCTACCATATATTTGGAACTGCATGCAATGAATTGTACTCGTTCCATCTTGACTGGATAAATATTTTTAGGTGAGTTGTTAATCTACACCATGGAACTTGTTGGAGATCGAGATACTTTTGGAGGTCAATATTAGATATTAGATAGTTTAGCAGTTTCTTAAATTTGATGCTTAGCAAATTTGTTCCCGAATTATAATTTAATTGTAAATTGAGAATTTTTAAATTAAATAGTTATTGTAAATTAGAAAAGAATATTTTGTATTAAAATATTGTGTATTATGTTTGATGATTGCTATTGAGGTCTAGACAGCGTAATACCGTCGATGCTGCGACATAGGCTGGACTTGGCCACATATTCGTATCCTAAAAAGTGGGAGCGGGTCGTGACAAATTTTTATGGTGGCCCATGTAGGTTCATTTTCGTAAATTGTGAGAACTCGTTGTAGTGTTTAATCTAGTTACACTACTTCGAGCTTGCGACTAGTGATAAAATTTTAGGAGAAAGTGCTCGTTCACAAATTAGGATTGATTTGAATTTAGAAGAATGACTAGTACTAAGTATACAATAGAAAAACCCTTATTTCAATTTGATTTCTTGGGTAGTTAAGGGTGTTAGATAGGCTATGTGATTAAGATAGGGACATATGTTGAATTTTGAGGTAACCTTTTATATGAGTGTGAGACATTTTCATGTGATGATATAATATGGTGTTTTGGTAAGATGGTTTGATATAAGGTGGAAAGACTTTTCGACTAGCAAATTGGTTTTTAAGGTTAATCAATTATTGAGGATGGAAATTGTTAAATTTTGATACTTTGAGACTTAAATTTCTATGTGGTTTGATAAGTATGAATTTCTTGCTAAGATAAGAAAAAAAAGTATTCTTCGATTAAAATTGATGATAAATAAAATTGAGATAAGAAGCTAGAGATTTATTGAAATTAAAATTTTGCGGAGATTATGGTATAATGGATTTAAATTTCAATTTCAAATATTTTGAAGAATTTAAATTTTGTGGAGTTTAAATTTCAAGGATAAATATTATTTTAAATAAAGAGTTGAGAATTTGATGTGACAGCATTGACGATTTTTTTAAATCATAATTTTTTTTTTTTGAAGATTATGATATGATTGGATTTGTTTTTAAATTTTAAAAAATTAAAAAGATTATCATTATACTTATTTGAGCACAAGATATAAATTTGAAATATATATTTTGAAGTTTGCATTTGAAGATTGGAAATAAATTTCAAGTTTTGAGGATTGAATTTAAATTAAAATTTTTGAGAATAGAATGTTAGAATTTTAAAACGTTCAGAAGAGTTTGATAAAATGGATTTATATTTTTCTTGAGAAAATTTTGAGGATAAATATTAAAAAAAAAAAGAGAATGTTTCACTTGATAGTATGAACTTGAGTTTATATGAGTAAATTCGAAGGTGGGTATAGGAGTTAGATTTGATAAAGAAAAGATTTTATAATGGTAACTTATTCCTTGGATAGTAATATGATTATGGTTGAAAGATATGTATCTCAGAACCGCATTTGTATATTGTGATTGATAAGCCTTTGGTAAAATAAGATAATGATTTAAGCGCTTCTAAATTTGAGTATTTTCATGAATAATTTTCTTTCTCGATTATGTAATAAGAAATTCTATATGAAAATTTAGTCGAGAAATATGAAACAGAATTAAAATTTAAATTTGGAAGAGATGTGACAGATTGAACTTAAAATTTACTAATTGAGGAGAGGATTTCAAATTAGAATTTGAAATTTGAAGAATTTAGAAGAATTTAAATTTTGCGGATAAAAACGATTGGATTGAGAATTTGATGAGTGAACTTGAATTTAAATTTTGAGGATAAGAGGATTATCATCATAACTAGTTGCCTACAAGATATGGATCGAAATTTATATTTTGAAGATTCGAATTTAAATTTTTTTTTTTTGGGAGTGGAGTTAAATTTAAAATTTAAGGATTGAATTTGAGTTTGAATTTTGATGCTTTTGCTGAATTTAAATTTGGATTTGAAATTGTGTGGATTTAGATTTTGAGGAGTCTATGTTTTGAATCATAAAATTTGAATATGAGATTCAAATTTTTAAGGGTGGAATTTAAATTTTTACAAAGTGAGACTGTGATTTGTCATCATATGATGATTGAGACAAATCCTAATTAGACCGTGTGGTATAGTACCCCAGCCGATCGAATGATGTTACCTTAGATATTGAATATGATGTTGAAGTACATATTGAAAATAGTACTTCTACACACTTAAATAGTTCTAGTTTTCTCTGTGTCACTCTTTACTTGTCATCATATATCACATTGCTCATGTTACCTGTTTTTCATTGCTTTTCATGTCATATTTTTATTTTACTTGTTTCATCATGTATTCTAATTTTGAATATGAGATTCAAATTTTTAAGGGTGGAATTTAAATTTTTACTAAGGGAGACTATGATTTGTTATCATATGATGATTGAGACAAATCCTAATTAGAATGTGTGGTGTAGTACCCCAGCCGATCACATATTGAAAAGTGTACTTCAACACACTTAGATAGTTCTAGTTTTCTGTGTGTCACTCTTTACTTGTCATCATATACCACATTGCTCATGTTACCTGTTTTCCATTGCTTTTCATGTCATGTTTTTATTGTACTTGTTTCATCATGTATTCTATGGCTATTCTTGTTTTATAGTCGCTACCATATATTTGGAATTGCATACAATGAATTATACTCGTTTCGTCCAGATTGGGTAAACATTTGTATGTGACTTGTTAATCTACACTATGGAACTTGTTGGAGATCGAGATGCTTTTGGAGGCCAATATTAGAAGTTAGATAGTTTAGCAGTTTCTTAAATTTGATGCTTAGCGGGTTTGTTCCCGAATAATGATTTAATTGTAAATTGAGGGTTTGTAAATTAAATAGTTATTGTAAATGAGAAAAGATGATTGTTATTGAGGTCTGGACAGCGTACTACCGCCGACGCTGCGGTGTAGGCTGGACTTGGCCACATATTCGTATCCCAAATAGTGGAAACGGGTCGTGACAAATCTTGACGAACTCGCAAAATCTAAGGTCTGGTTCCCGCCAAAATCGAGGTCGGATCGGTGAGAATTGGTTATAGCAGTGGCATCGGATTCCTTTCTTTGGGCCCATCCCAAGAACTTCTTCAACGTTTCTATCCCGGCCGGTCTGTTTAATCTCTCGTTGATCGATATGCTCGAACTTGGCGAGGAGGGGGTCTGTGGAGATGGATGACGAGGAGGTTGTACTTGGCGGCTTCTTCGGCTTCAACGACGCCGTCGAGCTTCCTGTCAAACATCCGGACAGTCTAAAAATAACAACGGATTGTGTTTTACATTTATCAAACACAACAAGATACACTAGAACACGCTATAATGATGCCGTGTCCGATTCGTATCATGTTGGTTGTGTCAGTTTCAACATAGGATAAATAGTCTAAAGTTATTTTTTAAAAATATTTTTACCGAACGAAATCTTTAAAAAAAAATTCTTAAAACATTTTTCAGATAAAAGTAAAGAAACATATATAATCTTTAAAGTTTTATTTCTGAAAATAACTTTATGACATATCTTTTAAAAATTGTTTTCAGAACAAAATTTCAGAAAACTTATCCAAACAGGCTCCTAGCTTCTAGGTATCCGGTTCTATGTGTGGATTCTAGCTCGAATTTTCGGCAAAGAAAGAGGTCTTTACGGGCCACCCTCTCCGTGGTGACAATGCGAATTAAAGGCCAAGTTGCAGCAAAAGGCTCACATGACTATCGTTGATGGAAGGACATTGTTTCAAAGGACAATGAGAATTGATGGTTCATCCTAATTACTTCACAAGGTTCAGTGCATCAACATTCCTTTCATTAGTTAGTTGACAAGTAAAAGTGCTGCTGCTGCTGCTGCTGCTGCTTCTTCTCACTATTAGATATTTGAAGAGGAATACAATGGCGACTCGGCCTCTCATCATCTCCCATCTATTCAAGACTGACCTTTCCAACTATCGCTCTCTTTAGTCTTGTTTTCGTTCTTTGATCTCTTGTTGTGTCTTCTTCACTGGAGACTAGAGAGTATTGACATAACAGCACGTACGGGCTTTATTATTTCAGAAGATTTTTTTTCGTCTTTATCTAGTAGATCAGTACTCGTGCATAAGAAATTATTCAGTGGTTCGAACTCACGGTTAGATTTAATCCGTACCCAATCAAATAATGAGACATGGCTGATTGATGAAATTTAGATCTTGTAGTGAGTACTTCTGTTTGGTTTGCCTCGATTTGAGTTGGATTTGTTGGAATTCCGAATTTAGGGTGAAAAACTTCAAATCCACCGGTTGGCATGGGTGATGTAGATGTTCCGGATTTTGCACAGGGAACTGCGTTGCCGTTTATGTTCTTTGTTTTCTCCCCCTTCCACATTCTTTCCATTCCATAGGATGCGGAGCAAAGAAAAAAAAAAGAAAAAAAAAGCCAACAGTAGCCGTCGCCGAAGTCCACCCTAGGCCGAGCACGAGGAGCCGTCGACGAGGTCCATACGGGACTAAACTCGAGGAGCCGTCGACGAGGTCTAGGCGGTGGAGACAGCGTGTGATTTTGGGGGAGGAGGGAGAGAGAGAATTAATTTGTAAAATAAAAATAAAAATGAGAAAAAGATTGATTAAATAAAATAATAAAAATAATTTTATTACTATAACATGCTCTTCTATTTTTTTTAATTTTTTATCCTAATCAAACATATTTGTTTCCTATTCGAGAGACAATAAAGTACATGAATTTATATCTAATTTTCATTATTAAAAGTCTAAATTTAAATACTTTTACACTTACGATTTATCAAACATAACTTTATATTGACTGTAGTGTTTGTGTTGGAACAGTAATACCAGCTATGTGTTTGGTTGTATAACAATAACATATGAAGATAAAAAGTAGCTGTTGAGAAACAGTCATGTGCTGTGTTTAATTGAGCAAAGTTTATATAGGAAGCCATCACTTTTGTAAAATAGTTCGATCTAGATATGTAATTTTTGGGTTAAACATTCCTATATTCATATCTGAATGTTTACTTTTTCCCGCTATCAGTTTTGTTTCTTAACAATACTGCTACAAATACAGGCATCATAAAATGTATTGGCTAAGAGAATTGTGTATTTCTAGTCTAGGTGTCAAAAAGTACGGGCCGGATCGGAATCCGCCACGGACTCGACCCGGTCAAATCTAATCCGGACCGGTCCGGACCCGGTCAATAATCCGGACCGGCTCGGCCCACCTCCTCCGTAGGTCCGGACTGGGTCGGCAAAATCGACCGTAAGTCCAGTCCGGTCCGGCCCGGTGTGCCACATTGCGGGTTCGGACCGGTTCCGAGTTGGGCCGGACCGAACCAATTTTTTTATTTATTTTAATATATATATATATATATATATATATATAAGTTAAATTTTTTTCAATAATTTTTATTGTACAACCGGTTCATAAAAAATAATAATTAGTATATATATATATAGTTTTTTTTTTTTTTGGAAATGGTAATTGAATATAAAAAAATGAGATTATAACTCAACTGCATCCACATCTCACTTCAGAGCAGCATCTCGCCAATGCTCCAACCCATCCAATATTATATATATATATATAATCGTACCGGTCCGAACCCAGACTGGTTCGGCTCGGTCCTACCTTGACCGGGTCATGGGTCCGGACCGGATCGGATAATTTATTGACCGGACCGGACCGGTCCATCGCTATCTTCGGGTTGAGCTCGGCCCAGACCGGACCTGGTCAAACCTGGTTGACCCGAGCCACGGGCCGGTCCGGACCGGTCCAATACACACCTTGAATTTCTAGAATACCATATTAAACTTCAGCCGTCCACACCAAAACATTTTTATAGTTTTATTTTATAATTTCAGTTCAAGTTGTAAGAATTTTAACATGATGATATCAGAGTAATCCAAACTTAAACACTTTCACACACATTATTCAAATTGGATTTGTAAGAAGAAGAAAAACCATGTTATTTCAGCTCCTATCCTATCCTATCCAAAATGAACTTTCACACTACAAATGTCTTATAATACTACAAAAGAATGTTCACATGGGGGCCGCATTACACACTACAAATATGTCTTATAATACTATAAATTAATATTAACCCTCACAATCACTTTCTCTAAAATTTTGGTATCACTGGCAGAGCCTTTTTTTCAAAGTGATATGAAATTGAAGTATGTTGTCTCTAAAACTAAAATATTAGAAGCATCCATGAATATAATATGAACAATATGTAGAATTAAAGGAAGTCTACCACAAGAGTCCTAAATCAAGATTTTGTTGCTCTTATTATATTCTTGAATTATGTATCTTTATTGCACTTAGATACTTATAACTTTTTGAGACTGTAGGACAATGCAGATTTTGTTGTATTTTTTTTTTTTTTTTGTTAGAAGCTATACTTTGTTTTATATTTCAAGAATCTATGAAGGCCTCAAAGTCTCCATCTTTTCCAGTTGAATAATATGTACAATAGCGGCCATTGAGTTGAGCAGCTGATACGGAACGGAACATAGCTGTGACCATATTAATTGCCAGCAAGGGTTACAAATGGGACAACGTTGACCATGATGAATGGATTTGGAGAAATTGAAGAATCCTCAAAAGCATTTGTTCCTAACGCCTTAGTCTTCTAGAAAACAACTCCAATATTTCTCAACTTGCATGTCTCTGCAGTTATAATTCGACTCGCCGAAACGATTCAAAATTGAGCCGTCAAATCGTTTGTACATATTCCATTAGACAATAATAAAATATTCAAAATTATAAAAAATAATAATATTAACTACTGTTTATGTATGCTCAGGTAGAAAAAATATTTTTTAAAAAATTATTCTAACAACTTGAATCTATGATGAATTCTAAAATATATTTAAATACTTAAATTATATTTAAACTAAGTACATGATATTATCTAACTAAACATATATCTAAAATTCTAATATATATATATATATATATATATATATATATATATATATATATATATATATATATATATATATAATTTTAATTAAAAAATATTTAGAAAATATTTAAAATATTTTATAATATTTAATTTTTAGTAATAATTTTTTTTTAGGTGCAATACAAGGTAACTAGAATATCATATATGTATCGTCACATGCAATTTGGCGTGTGCAATTAGAGGTATATATAAATTAAACAGGTTAAAATGTCATTGCGAAAATTTCATAAACTCTTTGTCAATCAAACTCTTGTGAATTTCATAATACAAGTTGATTAACCCTCCTGAAAAAAATAGGAATTTTCTTTTTTCGGGGCATCTTCCTTCGTGTGCAATAACAGACTCCAGTATGTAGAATTAAAAGAAGTCTACCACAAGAAGACTCCTATAGCAAGATTTGATCCTCCGAGCCTGCATTAGTCTGAGCCATGTGGCATAGGAACGTTTCCCCCCCCCCCCCCACACACATATTACTTAACTAAAAGTACCTATAACACACATAAATGCATCGATAATATAGACTAAGTTGGGGAAAAAAAAAACTTGTGACTGCTTTCTTGTTAGTTTGAGAACCAAAGAACCTGGTCTCATCTCTAAGCCATCAACACTTTATTATTAGGTTGTGGCGGGAGATGCATTAAATTTATAGATGCTGACATATGTGATTGCTATATGACATCAATGTAGACTAAGCATTAATCGGACGGACAGGCCGGATCCGGTCCGAATCTAATGTTGACCAAGTTTGATCAGACCAGGAGTTCAGTGTAGACCAAGTTTGACCAGACCTTGGCTGGCCTTGGATTAGATCGGAAAAAAAAGGGACAGAACCGACCCGGACCGCAAGCTACACAGGTCGAATCCAGCCCGTATCCGAACTCGAAGGGGGAAGTGGCCGGACCTGACCGCTGGATCCGGGCCGGTTCAAGGCCGAGCCCGAGTTGATTTAAAATAAAATCAAAAACAAAATTGAAGAAAAGAATTAAGATAATTTTTATTAATTTAATGAAGTTTAAAAATTGATATAACATTTATATATATATATATATATATATATATATATAATGAAATATTTTTTATTTAAATTAAATTTTGGAAGAAATTTTTTAAATCTTCCATCTTCGGTCTTCAGTCTTTTGTCCATTTTATTCTTCAGTTCCCCAACCTCCAGTAGGGTCGTCCATAGTTAAGGTTGAAAGTCCAATTCATTAATATCGACACATTCATCTCTTAAGTGTTTAGTCCGTTATTCCACACGAACCCAATCTTGAACACAAACGCAGACTTCAAAATTATCTGACAACATCATATTCCTCTTCTTGTTTAGCATTTTTGAACATGTACGAAAACAAGATTCCTATGCTACAATGGATACCGGACAATTAGAAGATCACGTGCTAAAGAAAAAAGTATATGATAAATTTTTTATGTCTTTTCTACCATTCTAAAATTGAGAAATACGATCCAGAACCATCATCATCTTCATCATAAGAATTTAAATATAAGACAATTCTTGAGTTGGTAGAAAAAATTATTTTTTGCTTCTTTCTTTATAGTATATTCTTAGCATGAGATAACTTAGACATTAAACTAGAACTACTACTACCTTGAACAGTTGTACCGGATTGACGCGATACAACTTTCTCTTCATATAAACTAATTAGAATATCTAAAATTTAGTTTTAAGCCACCTACTTCAACGTACATATTGTCATAATAATCGTCTAACAATATAAATACACCATCTAATTTAATTTTAGGATCAAAAATTGCAGCCAAACAATATAAAAGAAGTATTTCAGGCCAATATTTTAGAATTTTTTTTCCATTTTAGAAACAACATAATCAAAACTAGGAACATTTCTATATTTTACAAATAAATGAGAGATGTTAATAATTTCTGTTAAAACTAACGAAGAATTTGAATAATAAACTCCGAATAAAATACATGTAGCATTTTAAAATAATTTTAAAAATTCTAAAATTGAACTAACAACTAATCCATTATTTTCAGCTATTTGTAAATCAAAACTTGGATTAACAACACTAGTGTGTGAAATAACATCTATAAATTTAATACAAAATTTTAATTCTAAATAAATAGAATTCCTTCTATGTGGTCCATCCTTAAAAAATCTTCTAAATGTCATACCATATTATTCACATAACGTTTTAAATTTTTTTTGCCTACTTGCAGAAGTGCTCAAACTACTTAGACATGATCTAATATTTCATAATTTGCTTGAAAAAATTAAAAATATTCTTATAAATTAAATTAATAATATGACAAACACAACAGACCCTGCTTAGACATGCGAGGCTGGTCCACGGCATTCGAGAGGTGCCCCTGGAGTTCATTTGCTTTTGGTTTAATATAGTATTGATAGCTATAGCTGTTTTCCAGTTTGTCTGTCCCCGATTATAAGTTCTCGTTGACCACACCTCGCGGTGCTTACACCTCTCGCCTATCAAAGTTCGCCCGAAAGAAGCTTCACAAACGCCCGTAACCCGAGTAACCGAAAGTGGTCTATCTCTTCCACCTTCGCCCGTCACTTCACTTACTGAACTTACCGAAAAGGCTGTTTATTACGAATCATGTGCAAATGCAATCAGGCATTCCATAAGAGCCCATTCTCTAAGAAAGAACCTTGCTTGCCTTACTAGCTCTATTGTTATGGGCATGTCCCACGGTCCTCCCTCCGGTCGCCTGCTGCCTGCTCTTGTCATGCAGGCTTCGTCGCTTCACCTTGTATACCCACTTGCAAGAAATTGGCTTTACTCCAGCAGGCAATGGAACAAGGTCCCATGTCTTAAAGTAAATAATGGTAATACTTTCAATGGCTCCTGCTGACTCCAGTCCTGTAGTTTTTTATTAGAAGAGGGGGCCGCCTTGTGCATGCCTTTTCATCACATCAATTCATGCCTGGCCAATGGGATCTCTCGGTCACCAATGCCAGAGCAGAGGATCTTCTCCACCATCAACGCCTCGGACTTGGAATGGTTGAGACATTGATCGGCTGATGATCCCTTTCCTTTACATAAAAAAAAGTCATCTTCTTGTACATACAAAAATTGATATTTTAAAATACTAATACAAGAAGTGTTATTACCAGTATTATCAAAACAAATTAAAAAAATATACTGTAAAAATCATATCACACAAAACTTGCATTATAGCTCCACCGATTGCAAAGCCAATATGTGAAAATTTCAACGATCTTAGACATATAGTCATTTTTTTGAAAAATTAATTTTACATCTAAATAATGTGTCGTGATATAAATAAAAGGGTAATTATTTTTACTAGTCTATATATCAGAAGTTAAAGAAAATTTACTAAAATTTACAAAACTTTCTTTCAAAGCTAACTTTGCTTTTTCAAAAAATTTGACAGCTTCTGCTCTATTAGTAGTTCTAGAAACTTTAATATAACTAGGTTTACGAGTAGTACTTGCATAATCCTTGCATAATCATAATATGATTAACCATCTCCAAATGTAAAAATTATTCATCACAAATAATATATTTTGTTTGCTAATTAGTTTTGTTACAGGCGGCAGAATAAGTAAAATTTTCTACGGAAGCTCCTTGAAGATCAGTGCTTAACTGTATTTGTCTCGTATATAATGTGTTCTTGCCAAATAAACTTTTATAATATCTCTTCAAAGTGCTAGTGGCATCATTTTTTTCTATTTAATTTTTTTTTTGTATTTTTTGCATTGTGTACCCTAGCTAGGTTTTGGTCCTTGGGATCTGAAACTTTTTTTTTCATTATCAGTAACAAATTATTCATAAAAAAAAATCATAAAATTATTTTTTCTAGTTGAAACATTAGTAGCCATACTGATAAATTCTGGAGTTAATATTTGTATCGGTGGCACAAAATCTTCTATAGGATTATTACCATAATCAAAACTATTATTATAATTGCAACACGGTTTTGAAACGCCTTGATACGGGTGGTTAGAACTAGTAGCATCATTATGATCCATATTTTAAAAAAAAATTTAGAAAAAAATAATAATAAGAGATGGAAGAAATTTTTTGTCAATTAAAAAAAAAGAGTGGAAGAAAATTAAATAATTATATTTTAATATAAAAAACTAATTTTTTTTAATATTAAATTTTTTTTAAACCTCAACTTAATTTATTTCAAATACGGAAGTATAATTTTTACAGTTTTGTGGTGGTGGATCAAGTTGAAACATCTAGAAAATTGCACTTTAGTCTACAGAAAGCTGTTAATTCAGTCTCCAAAATTTTGTTTACTTGTAAGTATTGCAAGAGAGAAAAAAAAAATTTGTGGTTAATATGAAAACATATATGTTCTATTTATAGAAATTTTAGGGTACTAAATTGTCTCCAAAATCTTTAAAATATAGCTGTTATAAGAAATGATAGATCATTTTTAGTAGAATGATCAAAATATATTTAAAACAGTTAAAATGAATATGAGCTATAGAGGAGTGTCGTTTCAATGAGCTCCTTGTGGTTGAAATGGCAGTTGGCCAGTGAAAAACTATTACTTAGTGAATATGTAACTCTGTTGTGACTGATGAAAACTTAAATGAACTGTAAAAGTATATATTATCGCTTATTTAATTAGTTAAAGTTTTGGGAAGCATATGGAATGGCAGGAAGATTTTCAACCTCGAAGAACATACATAGGATCGATCATCTATTGTACGTATACGTACGTACGTATACGTACGTGTTTTTCCTCTCCCTTCATTGAAAGCTGACAACCAAACAGCCTCATAAAGGAATTGGAAGGACGTTTCATGGAAGTATATGCGATTTTCACCTCCAAATTGTTTTTCTAAATAATCCATCCTTATGTGACATTTGATCGTATCGTGTTAAATAATTTTTAACCCAAAAATTAATTATCCAAAAAAATCTAATTTAAATTTAAATTTAAATTTTGAACGTTAAAATTAAAATTAACATTAAAATTAAAATTAAAATTTAATTTTAACGTTCAAAATTTAAATTTAAATTTAAATTAGATTTTTTTGGATAATTAATTTTTGGGTTAAAAATTATATTTTTTTTGGATAATTAATTTTCACCTCCAAAAAAAAAATTATATTTTTTTTGGATAATTAAATTGGGTTGTCCATCAGCTAGTAGACTATGTCATCGCACCGTGCTAAAGTAGTTCTAACTACAGCTGATATGATCAATTCACAAGTTATGTACTACTCATTGAACAGTTATAGATGAATAAGTTCTAACTACAACTGAACATAAAATAGCTGTATGCATAGCGGACAAGCACGTAATGATGTGATCGTTTGAGACTTTATGTGACAAGCATTATAAGTGTTTCAAGTCTACTTCTTCTTTTATCTTGACTTAATTTATTAGGAATGAAGACTTGGATGTCACGTCCCAGTCCCAAAATACCGAAGGGACCAGACACGTGGCAATGGCCAACAGCACGCACCGATGGACAACCCAATTTAATGGATCCATCAGGACATACTTAAGCTGTAAAATAAAGTCTACGACAATCATGGCACAACTAATCTCATCCACACAAAATATAAAATATGATCCACATAATATAAGGAATGTAAATCATCAGCTAGTCTCAACAAAGTGCTTCGGGAAACAACCCGATAAATATCTGATACAATGGTTCAACAGACCAAAATATAAATGACTGTAATAAAGTAAATACTGAGCATGAAACATGGATGCTCAGGAAAAGTCTTCAGCTAACACCTCATCCTCGGGTGTCGGTACCGCTCCTGTATCAGCTCCTGTAGCGGTCCCGTATACCTCGGGATAGATCTCGTCTGCAAATCCTGGGGACATAATCCATATTCAGCTCCTCAGGGGACATAGCAAGGTACAGAAAATACAAGCCAAAATAAATGCAGTGCAGGAAAATAATAAAATAAAATAGGGCAAGTATGTAACCATCTGAGTGAAATGCCAGAGAGTACATCAATAGTACTCAGGCTGAAACAACTACAAGCTCTGTGTCGGGGAGCCGGTAGCAGTGATATCATGAGGCGGTCTAGCTCAGCGGGTGATTGAGAAGCCGGCATAATATAGTCAACCTGTAGCCTGTGTGTCTCTCCAGCAATAAATGGAACAATAGGGGAGCACTAAATGTCACGCCCCAGTCCCAAAATACCGAGGGACTGGACGCGTGTCAATGGCCAGCAGTACGCACCGATGGACAAACCCAATTTAATGGATCCATCAGGGCATACTTAAGCTGTAAAATCAAGTCTACGACAACATGGCACAACTAATCTCATCCACACAAGATATAAAATATGATCCACAGAATATAAGGAATGTAAATTATCAGATAGTCTCACAAAGTGCTTCGGGGAACAACCCGATAAAATATCTGTTACAAAGGTTCAACAGACTAGAAATAAATGACTGAAATAAATAAATAAATACTGAGCATGAAACATGGATGCTCAGACAAAGTCTTCAGCTAACACCTCATCCTCGGGTGTCGGTCCAGCTCCTGCTCCGGTCCTGTATATCTCGGGATAAACCTCGTCTGCAAAATCTGGGGACAAAATCCGGATCCAGGTCCTCAGGGGACATAGCAAGGTACAAGAAAGCTCATGCCA
The DNA here is from genome assembly GCA_036927795.1 of Iris macrosiphon. NCBI lineage: Eukaryota > Viridiplantae > Streptophyta > Magnoliopsida > Asparagales > Iridaceae > Iris > Iris macrosiphon. The sequence goes on from JAYESA010000007.1 coordinate 36,846,468, forward strand.
ATAAATCAATAAGCAGTGCAGCAATAATAAATAAATACAGCAATAGGGTAAATATGTAACCATCTAAGTGCAATGCAAGTGAGAGCATCACTAGTCTCAGGCTGAGCCACTACAAGCTCTGTGTCGGGGAGCCGGTAGCGGTAATAACAAGTAATGTGTCTAGCTCTGCTCCGAGAGTCTACGACCTCACAATAGTAGAAGATATATATATAAAACAGCCTGTAGCCTGTGTGTCTCTCCCCACCCAATGTAACCACGCATATCATGTCCATAACGTCTCATGTCCATGTCAAGCGGGATCATAGCTAATGCAACAAGTCATAACTATCTATAGAAATAGTATCTCTGTCAAGTCCTGTATCCTACACAGAATTACCACGAATATCTCGGGAATATCCTGTCTCATGAACAGTGTCAAGTGTCCTGGGTCGTATGGTACTTGATAAGACAAGTACGAGAATAATAAGTGTCACGAATGTCCATCTCTAAATGACAGTACCCAACACTGCGTACAGTGTCGGCACCCGACTGATAATCGGACGCTAAGAACGTCACACGGTCCTAGGTTAAACATGTACAGCAATATAATGAAGCAAGAAAAATATGAAACAATACTGCAGAGTTTGGCAAGGTACACTTGCCTGATGTTTGGATACTAACGACTGTCCCTGTATCAATGGATCCGGTAGGTGCTACTCCAAAAGCTGTAATAAACATCACCCACAGTCTCAGAAGGTATCAAACTGCTAGAAATGCCTGTCCTTACGTCCAATTTGGACACAGGGGCAAAAAGGTCATTTCCGGGCCAACGCGGGGTCCACTTGTGGGCCACTTTGCACCGAAAAGCAGGTCAGGGTCAAAGGTCTCCAAATTCCTCAAACTCAGTGTCTACAAGTCAGAAACGATGATACAAACCCAACGGAACTTCCAGAATTGGATTCCGATGAGCCGTTCACAAAATCGCCCGTCAAGTGGAGCTGGTGGGGCCCACGATACGGGATTTTGTCAACGTTGTCCGCGGATACGCGTTGATTCCGGGGTACACGCACCTCCGAATCGACTTCTATGAAATCCCACACGACCGTATCAACGACGCGCACGGTTTGGTAAAGACCGCGTGTGACCAAATCGTCCCGTGTGGTGGGGCGTACTCGGTTCCGGGGTGAAACTGGGCGTTGTTTTTCCTGTTTTTGGATCGCGGTGTACGATCACCACAGGACGCGATGCACCGAGCGATTTGCACGGGCACCGAGAGGGTTACACAGTCTACGCATAGCAACTGACGGAATTGAGATCGGAGTTGCGATGAGGGAGAAAACGGTACCTGAACCGAGCTCCGTGAATCTGTTTTCCACGTGTCTAAGCGTCAATTCCACGTTCTGGTCGTGTCCTGCGTCTGCTGCTTGCGTCCGAAGCGAGATCTCTCGAGTCCGCTGAGACACGGTGTCGAGTCTAGGGTTCTGTCTCGGATCAACGGGGCGACGCGAGAGCAGCGTCGGCTTCGGGTCGTCGAGCGAGGATGGAACAGCGGGGTCGTCGGCTCGCCTGGGCTTGACGGCAGCGAGTCGTCGAACTCGCTCGGGGAGGGGTGCGTCGGGGAAGTCCGGCAGCGGCGGCGTGACTGTTTGAGGCATGCGTCGAGGGCTGACGCGGGCGGGGGATTGCTCGAGTAGGGGGGATTGGGGTTAGGCGCGGCTGAGAAGAGGGGAACTGGTGGTTGGGGTCAGCGGCTATGCCGAGGGCGGTGTTGGAGGAGTAGGTCGCGGCTGAGAAGAGGGGAAGAGTCTGTGATGCCGACAAGGAGAGGGGTTCAGAGGTCTGGCGGCGGGGGTCTGCACGGAAGTCGAGGGCGGCTACTTTATACTGCTATAGTATAACCGGCGGGGGCTAGGGTTCCCAATGGGTTTCGGGTCGGGTTGGTCTGGTTCGGTTCGGTTCATAACCCAATAGCTTTTAGACCTTAAATCGTTGCTCCGGAGTCCAATAAATGCACCAAAAATTACCACATGTCCGGATTTCCATTTTACACTATAAAATCCTAATTCCATAATATATTAACACCATCTAGCAGCACTTAAAATTCTTTAACCCACAATTACCTTCGTTATAAATTCCAGAAAATACCGAAAATACGGGAAAATTATTTTAAAATTATCTGAAAATTTGGGTGTTTACAATCTTCCCTCCTTAAAAGGATTGCGTCATCGCAATCAAAGAATAAGCTACTAAAGAAAGATTTATGGAAATACAAAGTTGCTTAGTTTACAACTGTCTCCTCGAACAAGTGGGGGTAATGCTGGCGCATACTATCTTCTCGTTCCCAAGTCAATTCTCCAGGAGAATGATGTTTCCATGCTACTCGAACCAGTCTGATTGTCTGTCCCCGCAATGTCTTCTCACTGACGTCGAGGATGCCAACTGGTTGCTCTTCATATCTCAAGCTTGGGCCTACTGCGATCTCTGAATGATCGACTACGTGACTTGGGTCGGTCACGTATCTTCGCAGCTGGGAGACATGGAATACGTCATGCACTCCCTCTAAAGATGGAGGTAATGCAAGACGATAAGCCACCTCACCAACGCGCTCTAGAATGTCAAATGGCCCAATATATCTTGGGCTCAACTTGCCTCTACTCCCGAATCTGATAGTACCACGAGTGGGCGAAATCCTCAAGAAAACGTGCTCTCCTTCCTTGAACTCTAGGGGACGTCTGTGCGTATCTGCCCAATGCTTCTGTCTGTCTTGAGCTGCTCGAAGATGATCCTGAATCTGCTTTACCTTTTTCACTGTTTGCGTTACCAATTCTGGACCCAGTATTTGACGTTCACCAACGTCACTCCAACATATAGGCGATCTGCACTTCCTTCCGTATAAAGCTTCAAATAGTGCCATCTGGATGCTGGCCTGATAACTGTTATTGTAGGAGAACTCCACTAAGTGCAAATGATCTTCCCAAGATCCTCCGAAGTCTAACATACATGATCGTAATATGTCCTCCAATATCTGAATGGTGCGCTCCGATTGGCCATCTGTCTGCGGGTGGTAAGCGGTGCTGAATTTGAGTCTGGTGCCCAGACTCTCTTGCATGCTTCTCCAGAAATGAGAGGTAAATCTCGAATCTCGATCCGATACAATACTAACAGGCACTCCATGTAATTTGACGATTTGTCGCATATACATGTCGGCTAGTACCTCTGTGGACTGTCCAACTCTAAATGGCAAGAAGTGTGCCAATTTAGTGAGTCTATCCACAATAACCCATACTGCATCTCTTCCGCTGGGGCTCCTCAGAAATCGTGTGACAAAATCCATCGTGATGTGCTCCCACTTCCATTCTGGTATAGGAAGCGGCTGTAGCATACCTGTAGTCCTCTGATGCTCGGCCTTTACTTGTTGACAGACTAAACATTTGGCCATAAACCTTGTAATCTCCCTTTTCATTCCATTCCACCAGTAATATTGTCTTAAGTCTCGGTACATCTTAGTTCCTTCTGGGTGAACAGAGTACATAGAGCTATGTGCTTCACTCATTAACTCCTGTCTCAATTCTCCATTTGGAACATACAGGCGATTTCCAAACCTCAATGTCCCGTCTTCGTGTATGCGAAGTCCTGTCTGCATGCCTGCTTCTGTCCTCTCTTTCAGTCTTCTAAATCTAGCATCGGTGGGCAATGCCTCCTTAATCCTCTCCACGAGTGATGACTGAATCTCAAAATTAGCCATCAAGCCATTCTGTCCTGGTAAGATAACCTCTATCTGCAGCTCCTGTAAATCCTTCAATAACTTGGGCTGCATCGTCAAAAAATAAGCCGTAGGCTTCCTGCTGAGTGCGTCTGCAACAACATTCGCCTTTCCCGGATGATACTGCAGATCTATGTCAAAATCTACCATCAATTCAAGCCAGCGTCTCTGCCTCATGTTAAGCTCCTTCTGAGTATATACATACTTCAGACTCTTGTGATCTGTAAAGATGTCTACCTTCTCACCATAAAGGTAGTGCCTCCAAATCTTCAATGCAAATATAACTGCTGCTAACTCCAGATCGTGTGTTGGGTAGTTCTTCTCGTGGACCTTCAGCTGTCTTGATGCATAAGCAATGACTTTGCCCTGTTGCATCAAAACACACCCTAGTCCACTACCTAATGCATCACTGTAAACAATAAAACCTCCTGACCCTGAAGGAAGAGTCAAGACAGGTGCTGTTGTTAATCTTCTCTTCAATTCTTCGAAGGCCTTTTGACAGTCTTCTGTCCATATAAACTCCTGGTCTTTACGTGTCAGCTTCGTCATTGGTTCTGCAATCCTCGAGAAATTTTTTACAAACTTTTGGTAATATCTCGCGAGTCCGAGAAAATTTCTCACCTCTGCCACTGATGTGGGTGTAGGCCAAGTTTCTATTGCCGCAACTTTCTCTGGATCCACTGAAAGTCCTTCTCCTGAGATGATATGTCCCAAGAAAGGCACTTTGTCCATACAGAACTCACACTTACTGAGCTTGGCGTATAACTTTTCCTGCCTCAAGGTCTCTAGCACGATTCTGAGATGCTCCTCGTGCTCTTCATGGTTCTTGGAATATACGAGAATGTCATCAATGAACACCACTACAAATTTATCCAAGAACTGATGGAAGACTCTGTTCATTAAACTCATAAACACTGCTGGCGCGTTGGTTAAACCAAACGGCATCACCAAGAACTCATAATGTCCATACTTGGTCCTGAAAGCTGTCTTCGGGATGTCTTCCTTCCTTACTTTGATCTGATGATAGCCGGATCGAAGGTCAATCTTCGAAAATACCCTTGCACCACTCAATTGATTGAATAGATCATCAATGCATGGTAAGGGATACCTGTTCTTGATGGTTACAGCATTTAGTGCCCTGTAGTCAATGCACAATCGTAATGTTCCATCCTTCTTCGGCACAAATAATATGGGTGCTCCCCAAGGTGAGACACTGGGCCGAATGAAACCCTTCTCCAGAAGATCATCAACCTGCTCTTTCAACTCCACTAACTCCTTAGGTGCTAGCCAATATACTGATGAAGTGATAGGCTCTGCTCCTGGAGTTAAGTCTATTGTGAATTCTATTTTCCGATCAGGTGGTAAACCTGGAAGATCATCAGGAAATACATCCACAAACTCTGATATAACTCTTGGGTAACCTGTCTCTCCTTCTACAGATAGTACCCTAAGAGTGGGCTGAACTCCTTGCTCTACTGTTCCTCGAAGAAACTCGAATTTCGGATGTCCAGGCGGTCTAAATATAACCCGCCCAAGTCAGCAATCAAGAGTCGCATGGTACTGACTTAACCAGTCCATACCAAGTACGACATCATAATTCGGCATGAAAAATATCAGAAATTGAGCTCGCATTTCTCTCCCATAAATTACTACAGAACATGATCTACAGACATCGCTAACCGGAATAATTCTACCTCCCGTAAGAATTCTCTTCATCTTCGGAAGGGGTGCGGTAGCTACTCTATGGGTGGCTACAAAGCTAGCTGCTATAAATGAATGCGATGCTCCAGAATCAAATAATGCTACAGCTGGTAATGAAGCTACTAAAATAGTACCTGCGATGACCTCGCCTGCTGTAGCCTCCTCCTCAACAGCTAAAGTGAATGCCTGGCCTCGACCCTGAGCTGGTCCTCTCTGCTGCTGCTGCTGAAATAGGGCTGCCTGTGGTGCCAGTGGTGGTCTCTGTTGGTAGCCTCCTGTAGCTGGTGGTCTAACTCCTCCAGCTCTTGTCTGCTGTGCTCCTACTGCTCCTGTAGCTGGTCGTGGTGCAGGTAAAGCAAGTCTCGGTGCTCCCTCTCTTGGTTTAGTGCAGTCTCTAGAAAAGTAATGATCTGATCCGTAAAGCAGGCATAGTCCCAACTTACGCCTGCACTCTCTCTCAATATGTCCTACCTTGCCGCAGTGGTGACAAGTAGGTAGAGATATGGCCCTGTGTGCTGCTCTATCTGGCATACTCCTCTGGAATCGTTTTGCAGAATCTCCTGGTGCTGTCTTGGATGGTGCGGATATGTTTGGCCTCTTCAGATTCGATTCTCTTCTAGTGACGCGCTCCATGCGTTGGGCTGCTGCAAGGACGTCGGTATAAGATGTAGGTGCTATCGATCCGATCAATCTCTGAAGCTCGAACTTCAACCCGTCGAAGAACTTCTCTGCTTTTTCTTCCTCCGTCGAAATCAATGTTGGAGCAAAGCGGCTCAGGCGAATAAACTCCGCGTTGTATTTCTCCACTGTCATATTACCTTGGATAAGGCGGTTGAACATGTCTCTGAGCTCTGATCGTGCAACTGCCGGAATGTACATCTCTTGGAAGAGGCTGGAGAACTCTTCCCAAGTCACTCGGTCCTGTCCGAGCCTCCTTTCTTCTGCTAACCACCAGTGATGCGCATTATCAGTTAACTGCATTCTGACTGCAGTCATCCACTTCTCTCTCGGAAGTTCAGCGGCTTCCAACTGATGCTGAATGTTAGTGAGCCATTCATGAACTTCTGTTGGCCCTTCTTTACCAAAAAATATGCGAGGCTTGAGATGACGAAAATCGGTGATAGATCCCGTCGCTGTTCGCCTCGCTGGTGGATTTGCCTGATCCAATGCGGATACCAGGCTGGTCCTCAGATACTCTGCTTCCTATCGGTGGGCCTCTTGCTGAATTTGCTGCTGGGCTTGCATCATGGCAAACATCATCTGGAACATCTGTTGCCCGTCCATGGCTTGCCCTGGCGGGAAAACTGGCATCTGGGGAGTGAACTGTGGTGGAGGTGGGATGTTATCTCTCCGGAACCTTGGATTAGGTTGTCCGGTTTGATCGCTCTGCGATGCTTGTCCTCCATCCCCTGGGGTCACTCCGTCTGTATATGTAACCACAGCGTCGTGTGGCGTATCCAATGGAATCTCATCTCCGTTCCTGGGATCCATTTCTCTGCAACCAAAAGATAAACTGTAAGAACGCACAGAGGAATCAATACAGGATGCAGTTCAAGTAACAATTTCGAGTTCGATAAAGAGTTCAACAATGGGTTAAAGATTGGATGAGATCCTAGAACTTATTCTATCCTTAGGGCAGGCTGGTTCAGTTCCTAAGTTAAAACAGAACAATTTAGTCGTAGACCTGCATGGGCCACCACAAAAACCATGTCACGCCCCAGTCCCAAAATACCGAGGGACTGGACACGTGATAATGGCCAGCAGTACGCACCGATGGACAAACCCAATTTAATGGATCCATCAGGGCATACTTAAGCTGTAAAATTAAGTCTACGACAACATGGCACAACTAATCTCATCCACACAAGATATAAAATATGATCCACAGAATATAAGGAATGTAAATCATCAGATAATCTCACAAAGTGCTTCGGGGAACAACCCGATAAAATATCTATTACAAAGGTTCAACAGACTAGAAATAAATGACTGAAATAAATAAATAAATACTGAGCATGAAACATGGATGCTCAGGCAAAGTCTTCAGCTAACACCTCGTCCTCGGGTGTCGGTCCAGCTCCTGCTCCGGTCCCGTATATCTCGGGATAAACCTCGTCTGCAAAATCTGGGGACAAAATCCGGATCCAGGTCCTCAGGGGACATAGCAAGGTACAAGAAAGCTCATGCCAATAAATTAATAAGCAGTGCAGCAATAATAAATAAATACAGCAATAGGGTAAATATGTAACCATCTAAGTGCAATGCAAGTGAGAGCATCACTAGTCTCAGGCTGAGCCACTACAAGCTCTGTGTCGGGGAGCCGGTAGCGGTAATAACAAGTAATGTGTCTAGCTCTACTCCGAGAGTCTACGAACACACAATAGTAGAAGATATATATATAAAACAGCCTGTAGCCTGTGTGTCTCTCCCCACCCAATGTAACCACGCATATCATGTTCATAACGTCTCATGTCCATGTCAAGCGGGATCATAGCTAATGCAACAAGTCATAACTATCTATAGAAATAGTATCTCTGTCAAGTCCTGTATCCTACACAGAATTACCATGAATATCTCGAGAATATCCTATCTCATAAACAGTGTCAAGTGTCCTGGGTCGTATGGTACTTGATAAGACAAGTACGAGAATAATAAGTGTCACGAATGTCCATCTCTAAATGACAGTACCCAACACTGCGTACAGTGTCGGCACCCGACTGATAATCGGACGCTAAGTACGTCACACGGTCCTAGGTTAAACATGCACAGCAATATAATGAAGCAAGAAAAATATGAAATAATACTGCAGAGTTTGGCAAGGTACACTTGCCTGATGTTTGGATACCAACGACTGTCCCTGTATCAATGGATCCGGTAGGTTCTACTCCAAAAGCTGTAATAAGCATCACCCACAGTCTCAGAAGGTATCAAACTGCTAGAAATGCTTGTCCTTACGTCCAATTTGGACACAGGGGCAAAAAGGTCATTTCCGGGCCAAAGCGGGGTCCACATATGGGCCACTTTGCACCGAAAAGCGGATCAGGGTCAAAGGTCTCCAAATTCCTCAAACTCAGTGTCTACAAGTCAGGAACGATGATACGAACCTAACGGAACTTCCAGAATTGGATTCCGATGAGCCGTTCACAAAATCGCCCGTCAAGTGGAGCTGGTGGGGCCCACGATACGGGATTTTGTCAACGTTCTCAGAATCGGACCAAACTTGGGTCACAGGACCAGCGTATTGCTACGAGTCCGATGGCGCAAGTTTCGTCTCGATCCGACGTGGGTACACCAAGTTACAGCGTGTTCCAGAAAAGTCGGATACGGGGCGTTGTCCGCGGATACGCGTTGATTCCGGGGTGCACGCACCTCCGAATCGACTTCTGCGAAATCCCACACGACCGTATCAACGACGCGCACGGTTTGGTAAAAACCGCGTGCGACCAAGTCGTCCCGTGTGGCGGGGCATACTCGGTTCCGGGGTGAAACTGGGCGTTGTTTTTCCTGTTTTTGGATCGCGGTGTACGATCACCACAGGACGCGATGCACCGAATAATTTGCACGGGCACCGAGAGGGTTACACAGTCTACGCATAGCAACTGACAAAATTGAGATCGGAGTTGCGATGAGGGAGAAAACGGTACCTGAACCGAGCTCCGTGAATCTGTTTTCCACGTGTCCAAGCGTCAATTCCACGTCCTGGTCGTGTCCTGCGTCTGCTGCTTGCGTCCGAAGCGAGATCTCTCGAGTTTGCTGAGACACGGTGTCGAGTCTAGGGTTCTGTCTCGGATCAACGGGGCGACGCGAGAGCAGCGTCGGCTTCGGGTCGTCGAGCGAGGATGGGACAGCGGGGTCGTCGGCTCGCCTGGGCTTGACGGCAGCGAGTCGTCGAACTCGCTCGGGGAGGGGTGCGTCGGGGAAGTCCGGCAGCGGCGGCGTGACTGTTTGAGGCGTGCGTCGAGGGCTGACGCGGGCGGGGGATTGCTCGAGTAGAGGGGATCGGGGTTAGGCGCGGCTGAGAAGAGGGGAACTGGTGGTTGGGGTCAGCGGCTATGCCGAGGGCGGTGTTGGAGGAGTAGGTCGCGGCTGAGAAGAGGGGAAGAGTCTGTAATGCCGGCAAGGAGAGGGGTTCAGAGGTCTGGCGGTGGGGGTCTGCACGGAAGTCAAGGGCGGCTACTTTATACTGCTACAGTATAACCGGCGGGGGCTAGGGTTCCCAATGGGTTTCGGGTCGGGTTGGTCTGCTTCGGTTCGGTTCACAACCCAATAGCTTTTAGACCTTAAATCGTTGCTCCGGAGTCCAATAAATGCACCAAAAATTACCACATGTCCGGATTTCCATTTTACACCGCAAAATCTTAATTCCATAATATATTAACACCATCTAGCAGCACTTAAAATTCTTTAACCCACAATTACCTTCGTTATAAATTCCAGAAAATACCGAAAATACGGGAAAATTATTTTAAAATTATCTGAAAATTTGGGTGTTTATACTAAATAACCAGCTAAGTGATATGCAAGATGAGAGCAGCACTAGAACTCAGGCTGAAGCCACTACAAGCTCTGTGTCGGGGAGCCGGTAGCAGCAGTAATAATGAGTAATGGGCCAAGCTCGGGCTTCAGAGTCTTGTGCCTCACAATAATAGGGGTTTATATATATGATCAGCCTGTAGCCTGTGTGTCTCTCCCCACCAAATGTAACCACACGTCTCATGTCCATAATGTCTCATGTACATGTCACGCACGATCATAGCTAATGCAACAAGTCATAAATATCTATGAATATAGTATCTCTGTTAAGTCATGTATCCTATACAGAATCACCATAAATATCTCAGGATAGATCCTGTCTCATAAATAGTGTCAAGTGTCCTGGGCATAATGTACTTGATAAGACAAGTACGAGAATGTAAAGGGGTCACGAATGTCCATCTCTAGATGCCAATACACAACATCGCGTACGGTGCTGGCACCCGACTAATAATCGGACGCTAAGTACGTCAAACGGTCCTAGGTTAAGCATGCACAGCAATATAAATAAAGCAAGGAAAATATGTAACAATACTGCAGAGTTTGGTAAGGTACACTTGCCTGGTATTTGAATACCAACAGTTGTCCCTGTATCAGTGGATCCAGTGGGTACTCCTCCAAAAGCTATAATAAACATCACCAACAGTCTCAGAAGATATCAAATAGCTAGAAACGCCTGTCCTTAAGTCCAATTTGGACACAAGGGCAAAAATGATATTTCCGGGTCAAAGCGGGGTCCACATGTGGGCCACTTTGTACCGAAAAGCGTGTCAGGGTCAAAGGTCTGTAAATTCACCAAACTTAGTGTCAACAAGTCAGGAACGATGATACAAACCCAACGGAACTTCCAAAATTGGATTCCGATGGGCCGATCACAAAATCGTCCGTCAAGTGGAGCTTGTGGGGCCCACGATACGCAATTTTGTCAACGTTCTCAGAATCGAACTAAACTTGGGTCACAGGACCAGCGTATTGCTACGAGTCTGATAGCATAAGTTTCGTCTCGATCTGACGTGTGTACACAAAGTTACAGCGTGTTCCAGAATGGACGGATACGGGGTGTTGTCGGCGGATACGCGTTGATTCCGGTGTACACGCACATCCGAATCGACTTCTGCGAAATCCCACACGTCCGTATCAACGACGCACACGTTTCGGTAAAGACCACGTGTGACCAAGTCGTCCCGTTTGGCGGAGCGTACTCAGTTCCGGGGTAAAATAGGACATTATTTTTTCCTGTTTTTGGATCGCGGTTTACGATCACCACAGGACGCGATGCACCGAGCGGGTTGCACGGGCACCGAGAGGGTTATACAGTCTACGCGTTGCAACTGACGGAATCAAAAACGGAGATACAAGGAGGGAGAAAATGGTACCTGAACAGGGCTCCGTGAATCTGAGTTCTCGTGTCCTGCTCGTGTCCTGCGTTCGTGTCCGGTACTGTTCGTGTCCGAGAATGGCTGTGTCCGTGCTAGGGAAGCTGCTGCGCCGGCGAAGCGGTGGAGTCTGGGTCAGCGCCGCCGGACGGGGGACGCTGTGCACAGCCGGAGTAGGGGGCTGTGCCGACGGGACCGGAGAAGGAACTCTGGGTCGAAGTCGGCTGGTCGGTCAGCCGGACGGGGACGAGCAGGGTGCAGGGTTCGGGGGTTCGACGGGCGGGGGTCATGCGGCGGCCTAGCGGCAGCAGTGAGGTGGGGGAGTTCGGGGGGAACGACGGCGTCGATCGGGGCGGATCGACGGGTTGAGGGTGGTTGGGTGCTATTGGCGGGGTCCGGTGTATAGGGAGATGGAGATGGCGATGGTCGACCTCGGCTTCGGGGACGACGCTGGGCACGGCAGAGGGATGTCTAGAAGGCGGCGGCGGCGGATTTCTAGGTTTGCGGCTGGGTACGCACGCCAAGGAGGGGGGGTTTATACAGCTACAGTAATTTCGGCGGCTAGGGTTTCCCATTTGGGTTTCGGGTTCGGGTCGGGTTTGGCTCGGATCCGACTCGACCCGACCTAATATGCTGTTTTGGTTCAGTCAGGGTTGATTTGGTTTGGTTTGGTTCGGTTTATATATCCAATAGTTTTTAGGACCTTAAACACGTTTCCGGAGTCCAATAAATTCACAGAAAAATATCCCATGTCCGGTTTTCCATTTTACACCATAAAATATTATTTCCATAATATTTTAACATCAATTAACAACACTTAAAATTCTTTTAATCATAATCACCTTCGTTTTAAATTCCAAAAAATATCGAAAAATTTAGAATAAATTATTTTAAAATTATTCTGAAAAATCAGGCTGTTTACAATCTACCTCCTTAAGAGGATTGTGTCCTCGCAATCAAAGAATAAGCTACTAAAGAAAGAACTATGGTGATTACAAGATTGCTTAGTTTACAACTGCATCCTCGAACAAGTGAGGATAACGCTGGCGCATACTATCCTCCCGTTCCTAGGTCGATTCGACAGGAGAATGATGTTTCCAAGCTACACGAACCAGTCTGATTGTCTGTCCTCGCAATGTCTTCTCACTGACGTCGAGGATGCCAACTGGTTGTTCTTCATATCTTAAGCTAGGGCCCTGTCACGCCCCAGTCCCAAAATATATGGAACCAGGCCACGTGACATTGGCCAGCTGACACGTCTCTGAGGATATCCTAATTTAATGGATCCTGGCGAAGCGTGCTACGCTGTCCTAAATCTAACAAGTCTAATATCAACAACAGACAGTGTCTAATCTCATCCACAAACAACAAGTAAAATACTGAAATGAAAGACTGGAATATAAGAACATAGTCGAATGACATAGTACAACTAAAATATGTCCGGTGGGAACAAACCTACTACAAATGTTGGAGATAAAGTACCGATAGTCTGAAATAAGAGTACTGATAAAAAGAGTGACTGAAACAACTGCTAACTAGATAAGGAGCTCCAGTCATAGGCGGAAGGCCTACCAAGATGATCAGGGGTACTCCGATGGTAAAACCTCAAGCTCCTCGTCAAGAGCAACCCTCGTCTCCACACCTGGCCCGTACACTGTGGGGTAATAGGCCTCGTCCAGATATGGAAGATAACCAGGTCCTCAGATGGACGTAACAAGATACAATATGCATGCCAGATATAGTACTGAATAAAAATAAAGAGGGTGTGCTAACCATCTAAGTGAATGCAATGTAAGGACAACCTCGGAACATATAGGTAGGTGTAGGCATAACGTCCAACGTCCTCTAGAGTGTGGTATCTGCAACGTCCATCATTCCGAAGAATGAGGTATCTATATATATATAACGTCCAACACTCTAAGGGACGTGGTATCTGCAATGTATATACGTCCGTAACACTCCGTAGAGCGCGGTGTCTGAATATAGGAAGTCATCGGGTCTGTGGTTCCTCTGGATACCACGGAGTCCGATGTGGGTATCCCATACGTTTATCATTTGTCCTTCCCGCCCAATATAGATACGCAAGTCGAATACACGACGTGAGTGTCCCGTATCTATATGCCAAGTCTCATCTAACTATATTACTCTAGAATACAGGCTAGTCCGTAATGCATGTCGTACGTACCGATAGCGAATCGGGTACGCGGACCCGCATCCCAATATGAATGTACCATCGTGATACGTGTAAGTATTACGGTCTAGGAAGATATCAAAATATCCTCACAGTAGAAGGTGAGTCAGCTAGCAACTAGGTCAAGTACACTACTCATCGACGTATTGTCGACTGCACCTGAGTCAATCTCGGACGCGCACAATTTTATGTATATTTGCAACATTTATCATTTAATTTTAAGCAGTAATCCAGTAAGGTATACTTGCCTGTCCCGGGTAGCTGCGAAAGCCAAAGTCCTGCTCCTGATGCCTCGGCGGTACTGTCCAGCAGTCCTATATATGATATAATAATAACAATATTAGTCTCTACAATAGCACGACTAAGACACACTACTTGCAACTATAGCTGACACAGGATCGGGACTGTATATATATATATAGCTATTACAAATATATATATATATATATACACTAAATCATATTTAAATATTTTAAAATAATATGTTTGTTTAATAGTACAAAAATAGTACTTATGTATTATTTAGAAATACACTAATAATTATGTTTATATATAATTATATTCAATAATATATATAAACACATAATACCATATTTATAACTTAATACATAGACACATATAATATCATATATTTATATAAACAAGTACACAACATAAAATACATATACATTTACATATTTTTATTTTATATTCTAATATTTTTAAATACACAATATATGTACACATTTATATACATATATATACATATTTAATATACACATTTTTATACTAATTACATAGAGTATATTTTATATAGGTATATATACATACATTAAATATTTTCCACTTATATATATTTATGTATACACACAAAATATATATAGGTATATATACATAATAGATATTTAAATAATATAAGTATTTAATACCATATACAATATATACTATACTATATTATATTTATTAATATATAAATAAGGTTTACAGAGTATTTAAATATAATATATATATACATTTATACATTATATTTATTAATACATAAAATACATAGTAACTAAATTTATTATTGCATACATTTAAACAGTATATAAAGTATAATACATAAAATACATTTTTATACAGAAACATGTACATATGTATTTAATTAGTATACTGAATTATATATGTACATACATGCATTAATAGGTATTAATACACGTACACAAAATACATATTTATAATCCTATTATATATAATACTAAATACAATAAATATATATATATATATAATACAGTATTTATACAGGAGGTATATATATATATATATATATATATATATATATATATATATATATATATATATATATATATATATATATATATATATATATATACTTAACAATACAGAATATACTATTTAATATACGGAATACGTATAAAAATACTTAAACTAAACCAATACTAGTGTATAGAACATTTGCACATTGAAATACGCCTAAAAATAAAGATAATAATACATAAAATTATATACCTAATCGACGCTCGGGTCGAGGGCTTCCCGGTGGCTGGCCGTCGACGGCGGGGGTGGCCGGACGGAGCTCCGGCGACGTGTGGGGAGTTCGGCAACAGCAGCAGCGGCTAGGACTCGACGGTGCTGCGGGGGCGATTGCGGTCTGCTCAGGCGTTGGCCGGTGGCAAAACTTGACGGGGAGGACGGTGGTTGGTCGGGGGAGGGGTCTGGGAAGTTTGGCGGCCGGAGGTTCAGCGGTGGCGGAGTTCTAGTTGGTCGGGTGGTCGGCTGCTAGTGCGGGGGGGGGAGGGGATGGTTCGGGTTGAGGATGTAGCTTCTGGTGGTGGCTGCCGGCGGCTAGGTGGCGGGTGGCGGTAGCTGGAGGTAGGGGGGAGGTCGGCGAAGGGGACTGGGTCGGTGCGGGGGTCGCCGGATGCGGTGGCTGGCCGGGAGGAGGCGGCGGGTGGCTCGGGCAGGGGTCGGGCTCGGCTGAGTGTTTAGGGAAAAATAGGGTTTGAGTTGGTTTTCTTGGGTTGTGTGCCAATACAAGTGATGTAACTTAATGTATATGTAGGAGAGAGAGTGGGGGGGGCTGCCTAGGGATTAGGGCCGGCTGGGTATAGTTTTTGGGGAGTTGGGGATGTCCATCATGATGAGGGGAGGGCTAGGGATTGAGCAATTTGAATGGAGGGTCATGATGTGCCCTCCATAAAGGGGTGCAAGTACACTAAAAATGGAGGGAAAATGCATGGTGAACGGTTAGGGAATAAAATTTCTTTCTCCATGAGTTTGGGCCAATGAGAGGGGGGCACCTCATTAAAATTTTGCACATAGGCCCCTGATTAAATTAGAATTTTCACAGATTCTAAAATTGGGGATTTGATGTAAACAAACACCATGTTTGGTGTTCTACATTGGGTTAGGATGGTGTATGGTGTTTTGTATGAGGCTTGTGGGTGTGGGTGTGGGTTTGGATTAAAGTTGGGTCTAATTCAATTGAGGTTAGGTCACCACATTAATTAATTCATAATTAATGTACCGGGTGTCTCTAATTTAATTTAATAAAAACTGGGGGTCTAAATTAGGTTGGACAAGGGTTATTAGTGTGGTAGGCTCAGTGTACAATAATGTCATGATATGGGTTGGTCAAATCAGATCGAGATTGGGTTTCAATTTCGATTGGAACGGACAACGAACGTAATTACGCAATTTACTTAAATTGCGTACGGACGTTTGTAACGACTTTTGTGCGACTAAAATTAGGCACGAAAATCAGTATCCGGGGTTTGTTCTAGGATCAATAAGATAGGTTAGCATGTCTAGGCCAAGTATGTGGAATTTGTTTTTAGGGTAACAGCTAGGGTAGTATCCTAAAATAACAAATCATTGCACAGGTATTATAATACTATATAATAAATCTTAATTATATCAAGTTAACCCTAATTAGGCTATTTAAGTTAATTAACCCAAATTTCTGGTCGAGGGGGTTTACAGGCCCACTGCGATCTCTGAATGATCGACTACTTGACTTGGGTCGGTCACGTACCTTCTCAGCTGTGAGACGTGGAATACGTCATGTACTCCCTCTAAGGATGGAGGTAAGGCAAGACGATAAACTACCTCACCAATGCGCTCTAGAATATCAAATGGCCCAATATACCTTGGGCTCAACTTGCCTCTGCTCCCAAATCGAATAGTACCTCGAGTCGGTAAAATCCTCAAGAATACGTTCTCTCCTTCTTTGAACTCTAGGGGACGTCTGTGTGTATCAGCCCAATTCTTCTGTCTGTCCTGAGCTGCTCGAAGATGATTCTGAATCTGTTTCACCTTCTCGACTGTCTGCGTTACCAATTCTGGACCCAGTATTTGACGTTCACCAACGTCACTCCAACATATAGGCGATCGACACTTCCTTTCGTATAATGCCTCGAATGGTGCCATCTGAATGCTGGCCTGATAACTGTTGTTGTAGGAGAACTCCACTAAGTGCAAATGATCTTTCCAAGATCCTCCAAGGTCTAGCATACACGATCATAACATATCCTCAAAGATCTGAATCATGCGCTCCGATTGACCATCTGTCTGGGGATGGTAAGCTGTGTTGAATTTGAGTCTGGTGCCAAGACTCTCTTGCATGCTTCGCCAGAAATGTGATGTAAATCTCGAGTCTCGATTGTCATGACCCAATTCCTTAGAATCGTTGGGGCGTCCCCCGAATCGTGATGCCGTACGGGCCTGGGGTTGCGCCCGCACAAGGCTAAAGTATTTTGCATAGCAAGCACATATTCAGAGTACGCAGATAAATTGAAACACATATTTAAAACATGGAAAAGTTCTCTTTATTGATAATGAACATCTATTACAAACTCTTGAACGAGTCAGCTAATATGCCGAACGGCTTACAAAAGTGTTGACTCAAAATGAGATAGCAGTCCTGTATATTATATCCCTTTATAAACTCAAAATAATAAAGACCTCCAGGCTATAAGATAGCTTTGCCACGGAGCTGCATTTGTGTATGAAGAGTTACAGCTTCAGACTTCAAAAGGCTTCGAGGGCGCGGTGACGATGCGCCAACAGCTGGACTGGATCGGGAAGACGATTTCGGCTCCTCGCTCGGTTCGCCTTAGTGCGGAGAACCTGTTTCAACGAGGGTCAGCATGTCGAAACATACTGGTGAAGGCGAGCTAGCCTGACTATGCCAATCAACACGTTGTTTTAATGAAGCATGCATATTTGTGGGTTTCTATCTTGCCTTAGTTCATTTACAAGTAAGCAGCATATAGAATTTACTGAAATGAACGTGCCACCGTTCGGTGGATTTTTACCCGACCGTCTGAATCACCTGTACAATACTTACCATGCCTTCCCTGCCACGAAGACACAAGTTAGTATGCAACAGGTTTAAATATACAATAGATCACTGGCGTATGCCAATAAGGATACTAGTCATAGACGAGAATGGTTTACAGCGAAAGTACAGTGGGTGCTACAAGCCATTCCGTCCAGTACAGTTGACTATACAGTAGAGTTTCGTCCGGACCGGATCAGTGCCAGTGCCCCAGCGACCGTCCGCAGGAACCAGTTACCTTGTGCACAAGTTGTCCGTGATCGAACAATACGTTTACTAAGTTAACAGTTCATGCAGTTGAGGCAAACAGTAGTACAGGACAGTCGGTATTGCATGATTCATTTAACATAGCCTCATTGAACAGTTTAATGCATACAAGGTGTTCCATACTTAGTACGATTCATAGAATAGTTATAAATGAACTAGCATACAGTATGATAACAGTTCACAGTTGGTTGACAAGTATAATAACCAAGTCCATTCTCTTTTATCTTGGTTTCTTTTATTATTACTTGGTATCGTTTGATCGTGGCAAAGAAGAGTGCAGTTTTTTATAGATGTGAAGCTTGGAAGCAGGGCTAGCTAATCGGGTTGGTAGCCACTCACTTAGATTATTGGAAGGGAGAAGGAAAGAGGCGCTTTACGACTCCGCTCGTAAGCCGCCTACTGCTCGTTCACCTGCACACGAACAGCTCGATTAATACTTCTTCCTCTCTTTCCAATCTCGGAATAGAAGTGCAAGTTAATGAACGAAAATAATGAAAACCATCGAAACCGTTCAAGGAAAATAAGCAAATCCCAAAACTAACTCAAAGCACGAAAGCAACAAGCGACATCGAAAACCGAGACAATAAAAGATAGCAGCGGAGAGGTCCCTCCTGACTCTGCCGCTAAGCCGATCCTTGGGGCGCGGTCCACTGAATATGGGAATCGATTCCGAAGAAACAAATCCATAACGAGGACGAGTTCTTAATTCAATCTAACCCGATCGAACGATACCGTCTTGTGTTTCTTAGCCGCGCTCTCTGCACCGGGAGAACGGGGTGCTACATCCTACCCAACTAATTGGAAGTTTTGTCCCGAAACTTAAGAATAGGACCTACCGTTAGGGGTTATTCTATTGGGGGCAACGGTTATTGAGGCAGTTCAATGGACAGTCACGAACGGTATGGTTTGCTTCACCGCACACTAAACATAATCCAAGTTTCAGGCGGCACTTATCTATTGCGTGCCCCGGCCGCCTGCAGAAGTGGCATACTTTGTCTAACTTTTCCCCATGCTTGCCACCGTTGTTCGGATGCTTTACAGCGTTGTTTCCTCTATCGTTGCTTTGGCGTTTGTGATTGTAGGTATGCACAGCGCCGGCAGGAACGTGAGGATAAAGTGGTTCGAGAGATAGGACGTGATTCATGACTTCACGCATTATACGATACTGATTAACGACTACGTGCCCGTTGATGGCAGGGCACAAACCGCCTTCAAACCTTCTAGCTCGACTCGCTGCATCAGGTAAATAGGCCCTAGCGAATTTGGAGAGTCAGTTGAATTCAGCAGAATATTGCTTAACAGTCATACTGCCCTGCCTCAGTTGCACGAACTCGTTTTCCATCTGACGTTGTACTGGAGGGGGTACAAACTCTTCTTCGAACGCGGCACGAAAAGTCGTCCACGAGATCGCCTCCTCTCCGTAATCAAATTGGAGAGATCGTCGATGCACGTCCCACCAATCGTGCGCGTTGAGGCGGAGCTGTAGTTGCGCGCAGGCGACGCGCTTCTCTTCAGGGACCTCTAGCAGAGCGAAGTGATCTTCAAGTTCGGCCAACCAATCTAGAGCTACGACTGGGTCCTCAGTCCCGTTGAATGGGGTGTTGCAGACTTTCTTGAAGTGGCCAAAGTCGAAGGCAGTCACGTCCCTCGGCCTTAGAATTTGCGGCGTCTCTACTTCAAGCATGGGCTGTTCCACCGGAGTCGGCGCTCTTGCCGTGGAATGGTTGGAAGCCAAAGTCTGAATGATCTATTGCAGGGCATCCACCTGCTTCTGTTGGACTGAGAATCGTTCTTCTATATTGTCTTGAAACTTGAGCTGACTCTCTTCCGCCCGCTTCTCGGCCCGTTCATAGCGAGCCTCGTCCCTTTGTTGGTTTGCCTCCAACATCTGCAACATTCGTTGGATGGGATCGATGCTTGGCACGGCTTGCTGGCTCTCTGAACTTCCCGAAGTGCCCGAACTACTTCCTTGGCCTTGCATTTCGTCCGGGGCTTGCGCTGCAGATTGCGCTGGAGCCATTCCTTCAAAAGAAGGTAGATTATATTAGAATCATAATGTATTATGGACTTATTGCATGAACGTATCTCATTTTGGCCTAGCGAGTTCAAGAGTTCGCACAGAAATTTGATCGTTAAAGGAACTTTTCCAGTACGAAGTCTAAGAAACTTTGAATCTGTGCTCTGATACCACTATGTCACGACCCGATTCCTTAGAATCGTTGGGGCGTCCCCCGAATCGTGATGCCGTGTGGGCCTGGGGTTGCGCCTGTAAACCCCCTGATTTTTCAAAATTTTAAAAACTGGATTTTTCACAATTTTCTGGATTTTTCTGGGATTTTCTGTAATTTAAAAACAGGGTTTTAATTTTTAAATGATTTTTAATTAATATTAAACAATATTAAAATATTATGAAAATAATATTTTTGGATGTAAAATGAAAAACTGGACTTAGGGCAATTTTTCTGGAATTTATCGGACCCCAGACCTATTTTTAAATGCCTAAAAACTATTTAATTAATTAATTATTTATTTATTAATTAATTTACTGTTTTTAATAATAATATTATTATTATTATTTAAAACCCTTAGCCCGGCCCAAACAGTCCGGCCCATCACCCAGCCCGTTGGGCCGGCCCGGCCCAATCCGAGCCCAGCCCTAGCGGGTCGGGTCGGATCCGCCAGACCCGACCCGAACCCGACCCGCAAACCCACGACCCAGCTCCCCCACGGCCCGCTTCCTCCGCCGCCCCGCCCGCGGCCACGCCTCCGCCCGCGCCGCGCTGCCCGCCATGACCCGCCCCACGTCCACCGCGCCCTCCGCCTTGCCCGGCGCCAGCCCCCTTTATAAACCCCTCCCCCTCAGCTCCTCCCTCCGGCCACCGAAACCCCCGTCAACCCTCCGCCACTCTCCGCCGCCCTCGCCGAGACTCCGCCGCCGCCCAGCGCAGCCCTCGCCGCCACCGCCCGCAGCGCCATCTCCCCCGGCCTCCCTCCTCCTCTCCACCGTCGAGCTCCGTCGACGGCCACCGCAACCCGCAGCAGACAGCTGCCGCTGCAGCTCGAGCAGCGCCCCGCCGCTGCTCCGGCCGCCTCCGGTACCTGCGCCGCCTCCGCCCGGCTTCGCCGCCCTCCGCCGCGTGCCCCCAGCCCTCCGCCTCAGCCGCCCGGCCGCCCAGCTGCCGGAGCCCCGCCGCAGAGCACCGGAACCCTAACCCTAACCCTAAATTCAATTCCTGTGTCCGACAGTGTCGGACACGTGTCGGACCCGGTCTGACCCTGATTTTTGGGTCCCCTTCAGGTGCGTGTAACTTTTTGCTCGTAGCTCCGTTTTCGATTCCGCAAATTGCGTTGCGAAGCCTGTATGACCCTCTCGGTGTCCGGACAAACTGTTCGGGGCATCGCGTCCTGTGGTGATCGCACACCGCGATCCAAAAACAGGAAAAATCCAGACCCTGTTTCACCCCGGAACCGAGTCCGCCCCGCCAAACGGGACGACTTGGTCGCGTGCGGTCTTCACAGACACGAGCGCCTCGTCGATACGGACGTGTGGGATTTCACGGAAGCTGATTCGGGTGTGCGTGCACACCGGAATCAACGCGTATCTGCGGACATCGTCCCGTATCCGTACTTTCTGGAACGTGCCCTAACTTTGTGTACACACGTCGGATCGAGACGAAACTTGCGCCATCGGACTCGTAGCGATACGCTGGTCCTGTGGGTCAAGTTTGGTTCGATTCTGAGAACGTTGACGAAATCGCGTGTCGTGGGCCCCACAGGCCCCGCTCGACGGGCGATTTTGTGATCGGCTCATCGGAATTCAAATCTAAAAGTTCCGTTGGGTTCGTATCAGCGTTTCTGACCTGTTGACACTAAGTTTGGTGAATTTGGAGATCGTTGACCCGGACGCGTTTTTCGGTGCAAAGCGGGCCCACCGGTGGACCCCGTTTTGGCCCGAAACTGCCGTTTCTGTCATTGTCTCCAAATTGGACCCAAGGACAGGCGTTTCTAGCTGATTGATATTTTCTGGATCTGATGGTAATGTTTGTTTCAGCAACCGGAGTACCGCCTGCAATTCCTGCCGAAGTCAGAACTGTGAACCGAGCCGGAACCACAGGCAAGTGTACCTCGCCGAAACTTGCAGCTTGCTACATATTTCCTGGACTTGGTTATACATCAGTGGGCAAGTAAAGCCTGCCAATTCTTAGACATTTCTGATTATAGTATTTTACTTGATTTTCTGGTAGTTTCTTAAGTAACTCGTTTAACTGCTCAACCTAGGACACCTGACACTGTTCATGTGACGGAATTGCCTGAGATATACCTGGTGATTCCGTATAGGTTACTTTTTCATGTCATTACAGTTTACATGCTAGATTCTAGCCTGACTCATTACATTAGTTCAAACTTGCGTGACTTGTACCTGATATATTCTGGAACTGTGACGTGAGATTACATGGGGTGGGGAGAGTATTACTATATCAAGGCTGATTATAATGTAAATAATGTTATCTGGAGGTGTCTTAGTCTCTGATACAGAGCTTTGGCACAAGTTCTGGCTCTTCTAGAAAATACTGCTATGGTTTCTTAGACACTGATCCTGTAGTAGTCTCAGCCTGAGTATGACTAAAACTCTCACTTGCATATCACTAGCTGGTTTACATATTTACCCTGCTGTTTATTTTAATGCTGCACTGCATATGTTTTGGCTTGTATTTTCTGTACCTTGTTATGTCCCCTGAGGACCTGGAATGGACTATGTCCCCAGGTACAGCTGAAGAAAACTACCCCGAGGTGTACGGTACTGGAGCACTCCTTGGAGCAGAACAAGAAACAGGGGACGAGATAGTGGCCGAAGACTTCTCTTGAGCACCGGCTTCAGTTATACAGTATTTCCATTTCCAGCATTTTAAATTCCTGTCTTTTCTTAAATGTAACAGACTAATTCTCGAATTTGTTCCCGAGATAGCTTATTTGAGATTTCAGTATTTATTTCCATTGCATAATTTCTGGCTTTTAATCTGTGACTTTCTGTGGATGAGATTAGAAATACCTGAGACTTGTACTTAGTATTGCTAGACTACAGCTTAAGCATGCCCTGATGGATCCATTAAATTGGGTTGTCCATCGGTGCGTGCTGCTGGCCATTGCTCACGTGCTCAGTCCCTCGTCATTTTGGGACTGGGGCGTGACATGGTTTTTGTGGTGGCCCATGCAGGTCCACGACTAAATTGTTCGGTTTCAACTTAGGGACCGAACAGGCCTGCAATAAGATAGGATAAGTTTTTAGGATCTCATCCACTTGCTTGAATCGTTTTTGATATCTGTATCGTATTCGAACTAACTTGAACTTGCATCTTGCCTTGTTTCCTGTGCGCCTCTTATTGGGTATTTTGGATACAGGGAAATGGACCCACAAGAATGCAACGAGACTCCCGCCAGAACGCCACAAGCTACAGGTGTCACCTACGATGACGACGTGATACCAGTCGGAGGAATCCCCACAACTCAACAGAGCCAGCAGGCAGGTCAACCTACCTCCCGATTCCGGCGCGATGACATCCCACCTTCGCCGCAGTTCGTTCCACCAACGCCCGTACTCCCACCAGGACAGCCGATTCACGGGCAGCAAATATTCCAAATGATCTACGCGATGATGCAAGCACAGCAACAAGTCCAACACGAGGCTCAGCGTCACGAAGCTAACTTCTTAAGGGACAGCATCGTAACTGCACTGGGGCAGGCCAACCTACCAGCTCGACGGCCAACTACAGGCTCAATCACTGACTTCCGCCAACTGAAGCCCCGCACTTTTTCTGGAAAAGAGGATCCCACAGAAGTTCACGAGTGGCTCACCAACATTCGGCATCAACTTGAAGTAGCTGAACTTCTACGGGAACGCTGGATGACTGCCGTCCGAATGCAATTGACGGATAATGCCCATCACTGGTGGCTATCCGAGGAGATGCGACTCGGACCAGACCGAGTCACCTGGGAGGAGTTCTCCAGACTCTTCCAAGAGATGTACATTCCAGTCATCGCTCGATCAGAACCGCGGGACAAATTTAATCGCCTCACTCAGGACTCCATGACGGTGGAAGAGTACAACGCTGAGTTCATTCGGTTGAGCCGCTTCGCCCCAACACTGATCCCGACAGAGGAAGAGAAGGCCGAGAAATTCTTCGACGGACTGAACATTGAGCTGCAGAAACTAATTGGGTCCGTCGCACCAACATCATACTCGGACGTCCTTGCTGCGGCTCGACGCATAGAGCGCATCACCAAGAGAGAGACCAGACTGAAGCGGTCGTCCCCATCCGCACCAACCAAAGCAGCACAAGAAGAATCTGCAAAGAGACCGCACCAACAGCAGAAAGCATCTACACCACCAGTGGTAGTCCTCCTTACTTGTCATTACTGTGGCAAAGCAGGCCATATCGCCAAGGAATGCCGACGCAGACTAGGATTGTGTTTGGCATGCGGATCCCGTCAGCATTCGGTAAGGGATTGCACTCAACATGGAGAAGGAGCACCAAGGGCGAACCAGCAAACTCTACCAGCGCCTCGAGCAGCACCCTACCAGCAAGCTCAGCAGCAACCGAGGAATCTACCTCAAGGACGAGAGCAGGCTTACGCGATGACTGTGCAGGAAGCCGATGCGAATAAGTGATTTATAGTTATCCGTTCTTAGTCTTGTTGTAGTTCGTGCCCGTTGGTTCGTGACCTCAGCCCCAACTTAGTAAATTGTAACTTGT
The DNA here is from genome assembly GCA_036927795.1 of Iris macrosiphon. NCBI lineage: Eukaryota > Viridiplantae > Streptophyta > Magnoliopsida > Asparagales > Iridaceae > Iris > Iris macrosiphon. The sequence continues at coordinate 36,871,348 of JAYESA010000007.1, forward strand.
TAATAATAACCTGGTTTTTATAAAAGTTGTAATTTTCTTGCTTTAACTAGATTTTCTCTGGAAAGTACATAACTTTCATTTTTAGGGAAACGGTATTTCCCTAAGTATCTTGTGAGGTGTTTCGAACGATACCGTGTCATCTCTGCTGACCGGTTATTCTTTGATTGCGAGGACGCAATCCTCTTAAGGGGGGTAGATTGTAAACCCCCTGATTTTTCAAAATTTTAAAAACTGGATTTTTCACAATTTTCTGGATTTTTCTGGGATTTTCTGTAATTTAAAAACAGAGTTTTAATTTTTAAATGATTTTTAATTGATATTAAACAATATTAAAATATTATGAAAATAATATTTTTGGATGTAAAATGAAAAACTGGACTTGGGGCAATTTTTCTAGAATTTATCGGACCCCAGACCTATTTTTAAATGCCTAAAAACTATTTATTTAATTAATTAATTATTTATTAATTAATTTACTGTTTTTAATAATAATATTATTATTATTATTTAAAACCCTTAGCCCGGCCCAAACAGTCCGGCCCATCACCCAGCCCGTTGGGCCGGCCCGGCCCAACCCGAGCCCAGCCCTAGCGGGTCGGGTCGGATCCGCCAGACCCGACCCGAACCCGACCCGCAAACCCACGACCCAGCTCCCCCACGGCCCGCTTCCTCCGCCGCCCCGCCCGCGGCCACGCCTCCGCCCGCGCCGCGCTGCCCGCCACGACCCGCCCCACGTCCACCGCGCCCTCCGCCTTGCCCGGCGCCAGCCCCCTTTATAAACCCCTCCCCCTCAGCTCTTCCCTCCGGCCACCGAAACCCCCGTCAACCCTCCGCCACTCTCCGCCGCCCTCGCCGAGACTCCGCCGCCGCCCAGCGCAGCCCTCGCCGCCGCCGCCCGCAGCGCCATCTCCCCCGGCCTCCCTCCTCCTCTCCACCGTCGAGCTCCGTCGACGGCCACCGCAACCCGCAGCAGACAGCAGCCGCTACAGCTCGAGCAGCGCCCCGCCGCTGCTACGGCCGCCTCCGGTACCTGCGCCGCCTCCGCCCGGCTTCGCCGCCCTCCGCCGCGTGCCCCCAGCCCTCCGCCTCAGCCGCCCGGCCGCCCAGCCGCCGGAGCCCCGCCGCAGAGCACCGGAACCCTAACCCTAACCCTAAATTCAATTCCTGTGTCCGACCGTGTCGGACACGTGTCGGACCCGGTCTGACCCTGATTTTTGGGTCCCCTTCAGGTGCATGTAACTTTTTGCTCGTAGCTCCATTTTCGATTCCGCAAATTGCGTTGCGAAGCCTGTATGACCCTCTCGGTGTCCGAACAAACTGTTCGGGGCATCGCGTCCTGTGGTGATGGCACACCGCGATCCAAAAACAGAAAAAATCCAGACCCTGTTTCACCCCGGAACCGAGTCCGCCCCGCCAAACGGGACGACTTGGTCGCGTGCAGTCTTTACAGACACGAGCGCCTCGTCGATACGGACGTGTGGGATTTCACGGAAGCTGATTCGGGTGTGCGTGCACACCGGAATCAACGCGTATCCGCGGACATCGCCCCGTATCCGTACTTTCTGGAACGTGCCCTAACTTTGTGTACACACGTCGGATCGAGACAAAACTTGCGCCATCGAACTCGTAGCGATACGCTGGTCCTGTGGGTCAAGTTTGGTTCGATTCTGAGAACGTTGACGAAATCGCGTGTCGTGGGCCCCACAGGCCCCGCTCGACGGACGATTTTGTGATCGGCTCATCGGAATTCAAATCTGAAAGTTCCGTTGGGTTCGTATCAGCGTTTCTGACCTGTTGACACTAAGTTTGGTGAATTTGGAGACCGTTGACCCGGACGCATTTTTCGGTGCAAAGCGGGCCTACCGGTGGACCCCGTTTTGGCCCGAAACTGCCGTTTCTGCCCTTGTCTCCAAATTGGACCCAAGGATAGGCGTTTTTAGCTGATTGATATTTTCTAGATCTGATGGTGATGTTTGTTTCAGCAACCGGAGTACCGCCTGCAATTCCCGCCGAAGTCAGAACTGCGAACCGAGCCGGAACCACAGGCAAGTGTACCTCGCCGAAACTTGCAGCTTGCTACATATTTCCTGGACTTGGTTATACATCAGTGGGCAAGTAAAGCCTGCCAATTCTTAGACATTTCTGATTATAGTATTTTACTTGATTTTCTGGTAGTTTCTTAAGTAACTCGTTTAACTGCTCAACCTAGGACACCTGACACTGTTCATGTGACGGAATTGCCTGAGATATACCTGGTGATTCCGTATAGGTTACTTTTTCATGTCATTACAGTTTACATGCTAGATTCTAGCCTGACTCATTACATTAGTTCAAACTTGCGTGACTTGTACCTGATATATTCTGGAACTGTGACGTGAGATTACATGGGGTGGGGAGAGTATTACTATATCAAGGCTGATTATAATGTAAATAATGTTATCTGGAGGTGTCTTAGTCTCTGATACAGAGCTTTGGCACAAGTTCTGGCTCTTCTAGAAAATACTGCTATGGTTTCTTAGACACTGATCCTGTAGTAGTCTCAGCCTGAGTATGACTAAAACTCTCACTTGCATATCACTAGCTGGTTTACATATTTACCCTGCTGTTTATTTTAATGCTGCACTGCATATGTTTTGGCTTGTATTTTCTGTACCTTGTTATGTCCCCTGAGGACCTGGAATGGACTATGTCCCCAGGTACAGCTGAAGAAAACTACCCCGAGGTATACGGTACTGGAGCACTCCTCGGAGCAGAACAAGGAACAGGGGACGAGATAGTGGCCGAAGACTTCTCTTGAGCACCGGCTTCAGTTATACAGTATTTCCATTTCCAGCATTTTAAATTCCTGTCTTTTCTTAAATGTAACAGACTAATTCTCGGATTTGTTCCCGAGATAGCTTATTTGAGATTTCAGTATTTATTTTCATTGCATAATTTCTGGCTTTTAATCTGTGACTTTCTGTGGATGAGATTAGAAATACCTGAGACTTGTACTTAGTATTGCTAGACTACAGCTTAAGCATGTCCTGATGGATCCATTAAATTGGGTTGTCCATCGGTGCGTGCTGCTGGCCATTGCTCACGTGCTCAGTCCCTCGTCATTTTGGGACTGGGGCGTGACAGCGCCCGCACAAGGCTAAAGTATTTTGCATAGGAAGCACATATTCAAAGTACGCAGATAAATTAAAACACAGATTTAAAACATGGAAAAGTTCTCTTTATTGATAATGAACATCTATTACAAACTCTTGAACGAGTCAGCTAATATGCCGAACGGCTTACAAAAGTGTTGACTCAAAATTAGATAGCAGTCCTGTATATTACATCCCTTTATAAACTCAAAATGATAAAGACCTCCAGGCTGGAGGATAGCTTTGCCACGGAGCTGCATTTGTGTATGAAGAGTTGCAGCTTCTGACTTCAAAAGGGTTCGAGGGCACGGTGACGATGCGCCAACAGCTGGACTGGATCGGGAAGACGACTTCGGCTCCTCGCTCGGTTCGCCTTAGTGCGGAGAACCTGTTTCAACGAGGGTCAGCATGTCAAAACATATTGGTGAAGGCGAGCTAGCCTGACTATGCCAATCAACACGTTGTTTTAATGAAGCATGCATATTTGTGGGTTTCTATCTTGCCTTAGTTCATTTACAAGTAAGCAGCATATAGAATTTACTGAAATGAATGTGCCACCGTTCGGTGGATTTTTACCCGACCGTCTGAATCACCTGTACAATACTTACCATGCCTTCCCTGCCACGAAGACACAAGTTAGTATGCAACAGGTTTAAATATACAATAGATCACTGGCGTATGCCAATAAGGACACTTGTCATCGACGAGAATGGTTTGCAGCGAAAGTATAGTGGGTGCTATAAGCCATTCCTTCTAGTACAGTTGACTATACAGTAGAGTTTCGTCCGGACCGGATCGGTGCCAGTGCCCCAGCGACCGTCCGCAGGAACCAGTTACCTTGTGCACAAGTTGTTCGTGATCGAACAGTACGTTTACTAAGTTAAAAGTTCATGCAGTTGAGGCAAACAGTAGTACAGGACAGTCGATATTGCATGATTCATTTAACATAGCCTCATTGAACAGTTTAACGCATACAAGGTGTTCCATACTTAGCACGATTCATAGAACAGTTATAAACGAACTAGCATACAGTATGATAACAGTTCACAGTTGGTTGACAAGCATAATAACCAAGTCCATTCTCTTTTATCTTGGTTTCTTTTATTATTACTTGGTATCGTTTGATCGGGTCAAAGAAGAGTGCAGATATTTATAGATGTGAAGCTTGGAAGCAGGGCTAGCTAATCGGGTTGGTAGCCACTCACTTGATTATTGGAAGGGAGAAGGAAAGAGGCGCTTCACGACTCCGCTCGTAAGCCGCCTGCTGCTCGTTCACCTGCACACGAACACCTCGATTAATACTTCTTCCTCTCTTTCCAATCTCGGAATAGAAGTGCAAGTCAATGAACGAAAACAATGAAAACCATCAAAACTGTTCAAGGAAAATAAGCAAATCCCAAAACCAACTCAAAGCACGAAAGCAACAAGCGACATCGTAAACCGAGGCAATAAAAGATAGCAGCGGAGAGGTCCCTCCTGACTCTGCCGCTAAGTCGATCCTTGGGGCGTGGTCCACTGAATATGGGAATCGATTCCGAAGAAACAAATCCATAACGAGGACGAGTTCTTAATTCAATCTATCTCGATCGAACGATACCGTCTTGTGTTTCTTAGCCGCGCTCTCCGCACCGGAAGAACGGGGCGCTACATCGATCTGATACGATACTAACCGGCACTCCATGTAATCTTACGATTTGTCGCATATACATGTCGGCTAGTACCTCTGTGGACTATCTAACTCGAAATGGCAAAAATATGTCGATTTAGTGAGTCGATCCACAATAACCCATACTGCATCTCTTCCGCTGGGGCTCCTTGGAAATCCTGTGACAAAATTTATCGTGATATGTTCCCACTTCCATTCTGGTATAGGAAGCGGCTGTAACATACCTGCAGTCCTCTGATGCTCGGCCTTTACTTGCTGGCAGACTAAGCATTTGGCCACAAATCTTGCAATCTCCCTTTTCATTCCATGCCACCAATAATACTGTCTCAAGTCTCGGTACATCTTGGTTCCTCCTGGGTGAACATAGTACATAGAGCTATCTGCTTCAGTCATTAACTCCTGTCTCAATTCTCCATTTGGAACATACAGGCGATTTCCAAACCTCAATGTCCCGTCTTCGTGTATGCGAAGTCCTGTCTGCATGCCTGCTTCTGTCCTCTCTTTCAGTCTTCGAAATCTTGCATCGATGGGCCATGCCTCTTTAATCTTCTCCACGAGTGATGACTTAACTTCAAGATTAGCCAGCAAGCCATTCTGTCCTGGTAAAATAACCTCTATCTGAAGCTCCTGTAGATCTCTCAATAACTCGGGCTGCATCGTCAAGAAATAAGCCGTAGGCTTCCTGCTGAGAGCATCTGCTACGATATTCGCCTTTCCAGGATGATACTGCAGATCTATGTCAAAATCTACCATCAATTCAAGCCAACATCTCTGCCTCATGTTAAGCTCCTTCTGAGTATATACATACTTCAGACTCTTGTGATCTGTAAAGATGTCTACCTTCTCCCCATAAAGGTAGTGCCTCCAAATCTTCAATGCAAATATAACTGCTGCTAACTCCAGATCGTGTGTTGGGTAGTTCTTCTCGTGGACCTTCAACTGCCTTGATGCATAAGCAATGACTTTGCCATGTTGCATTAAAATACATCCTAATCTACTACCTGATGCATCACTGTAAACAACAAAATCTCCTGACCCTGAAAGAAGAGTCAAGACAGGTGCTGTTGTTAATCTTCTCTTCAATTCTTCGAAGGCCTTCTGGCAGTCTTCTGTCAATATAAACTCCTGGTCCTTACATGTCAGCTTCGTCATCGGTTCTACAATCCTTGAGAAATTTTCTACAAACCTTCGGTAATATCCCGCAAGTCCGAGAAAATTTCTCACTTCTGCAACTGATGTGGGTGTAGGCCAAGTCTCTATTGCCGCGACTTTCTCTGGATCCACGGAAAGTCCTTCTCCTGAGATGATATGTCCCAAGAAAGGCACTTTATCCATACAAAACTCACCCTTACTGAGTTTGGCATATAACCTCTCCTGTCTCAAGGTCTCTAACACGATTTTGAGATGCTCCTCGTGCTCTTCGTGGCTCTTGGAATATATGTGGATGTCATCAATGAACACAACCATAAATTTATCCAAGAACTGATGAAAGACTCTGTTCATCAAACTCATAAACACTGCTGGCGCGTTGGTTAAACCAAACGGCATCACCAAGAACTCATAATGTCCATACTTGGTCCTGAAAGCTGTCTTCGGTATATCCTCCTTCCTTACTTTAATCTGATGATAGCCGGATCTAAGGTCAATCTTCGAGAATACCCTAGCACCACTCAATTGATCGAATAGATCATCAATGCGTGGTAAGGGATACCTGTTCTTGATGGTCACAGCATTCAGTGTCCTGTAGTCAATGCACAAATGTACTGTTCCATCCTTCTTCGGTACAAATAATATGGGTGCTCCCCAAGGTAAAATACTGGGCCGGATAAAACCCTTCTCCAAAAGATCATCAACTTGTTCCTTCAACTCCGCTAACTCCTTAGGTGCTAGCCGATATACTGATGAAGTGATAGGCTCTGTTCCTGGGGTTAAGTCTATTGTGAATTCTATTTCCCGATCAGGTGGTAAACCTGGAAGATCATCAGGAAATACATCCAAAAATTATGATATGACTCTTGGGTAACCTGTCTTCCCTTCTACAGATAGTACCCTAAGAGTAGGCTGAACTCCTTGCTCTACTGCTCCTCGAAGAAACTCAAATTCTGGATGTCCAGGCGGTCTAAATATAACCCGCCCAAGTCGGCAATCAAGATTCGCATTGTACTGACTTAACCAGTCCATACCAAGTACAACATCATAATCCGGCATGGAAAATATCAGAAATTGAGCTCGCATTTCTCTTCCACAGACTACTACAGAACATGATCTACAGACGTCACTAACCAGAATAATTCTACCTCCCGTAAGAATTCTCTTCATCTTCGGAAGGGGTGCGGTAGCTACTCTATGGGTGGCTACAAAGCTAGCTGCTATAAATGAATACGATGCTCCAGAATCAAATAAAGCTACAGCTGGTAATGAAGCTACTAAAATAGTACCTGCAATAACTTCGCCTGCAGTAGCTTCCTCCTCAACAGCCAATGTGAATGCCTGACCTCATCCCTGAGCTTGGCCTCTCTGCTGCTGAGCCTGCTGAAATAGAGCTGCCTGTGGTGCCAGTGGTGGTCTCTGCTGATTTCCTCCTGGAACTAGTGGTCTGGCTCCTCCAACTCCTGTCTGCGATGCTCCTACTGCTGGATAAGCTGGTCATGGTGCAGGTAAAGCTAGTCTCGGTGCTCCCTCTCTGCGCTCGGTGCAGTCTCTGGTTTGATGCTGATTGGATCCGCAAGCCAGGCAGAGTCCCAACTTGCGTCTGCATTCTCTCTCAATGTGACCTACCTTGCCGCAGTGGTGACAAGTAGGGAGAGATATGGCCCTGTGTGATGTCCTCTCTGGCATACTCCTCTGGGACCGTTTTGCTGAATCCCCATGTGCTGTCCTGGATGGTGCTGATGTGATGGGCCTCTTCAGATTTGACTTCCTTCTAGTGACGTGCTCCATGCGTCTTGCTGCTGTAAGAACATCGGTATATGATGTAGGTGCGACCGATCCAATCAATCTCTGAAGCTCGAACTTCAGTCCGTCAAAGAACTTCTCAGCTTTCTCCTCCTCTGTCAAAATTAAGGTTGGGGCAAAGCGACTTAGGCGAATAAATTCTGCGTTGTATTCTTTCACTGTCATATTGCCTAGGATAAGGCGGTTGAACTTGTCTCTGAGCTCCGACCGTGCTACTGTTGGAATATACATCTCTCTGAAGAGTCTGGAGAACTCTTCCCAGGTGACTCGGTCCTGTCCGAGCCTCCTCTCTTCTGCTAACCACCAGTGATGTGCATTTTCAGTCAACTGCATCCTCACTGCAGTCATCCATTTCTCCCTTGGAAGTTCAGCTGATTCCAACTGGTGCTGTATATTAGTGAGCCATTCGTGAACTTCTGTTGGCCCCTCTTTACCAGAAAATGTACGAGGCTTGAGCTGACGGAAATCGGTGATAGATCCCGTCGTTGATCGCCTCGCTGGTGGATTTGCCTGCTCCAATGCGGATACCAGGTTGGTTCTTAGATACTCTGCCTCCTGACGATGGGCCTCTTGCTGAATCTGCTGCTGGACTTGCATCATGGCATATATCATCTGGAATATCTGTTGCCCGTCCATGGCTTATCCTGGCAGAAAAACTGGCATCTGTGGAGTGAACTGTGGTGGAGGTGGGATGTCATCTCTCCGGAACCTTGGATTAGGCTGGCCGGTTTGATTGCTTTACGATGTTTGTCCTCCATTCCCTGGTGTCACTTCGTCTATATAAGTAACCACAGCGTCGTGTGGCGTATCCAAGGGATTCTCATCTCCGTTCCTGGGATCCATTTTTCTGCAACCAAAAGATAAACTATAAGAATGCTCAGAGGAATCAACACAGGATGCAAATCAAGTAACAATTCGAGTTCGATATAGAGTTCAAAAATGGTTCAAATAATGGATGAGATCCTATAACTTATCCTATCCTCAGGGCAGGCTTGTTCGGTCCCTAAGTTGAAACCGAACGATTTAGTCGTAGTCCAGCATGGGCCACCACAAAAACTATGTCATGCCCCAGTCCCAAAATACCGAGGGACCAGACACGTGGCAATGGCCAGCAGCACGCACCGATGGACAACCCAATTTAATGGATCCATCAGAGCATACTTAAGCTGTAAAACAAAGTCTACGACAATCATGGCACAACTAATCTCATCCACACAAAATATAAAATATGATCCACATAATATAAGGAATGTAAATCATCAGCTAGTCTCAACAAAGTGCTTCGGGAAACAACCCGATAAATATCTGATACAATGGTTCAACAGACCAAAATATAAATGACTGTAATAAAGTAAATACTGAGCATGAAACATGGATGCTCAGGAAAAGTCTTCAGCTAACACCTCATCCTCGGGTGTCGGTACCGCTCCTGTATCAGTTCCTGTAGCGGTCCCGTATACCTCGGGATAGATCTCGTCTGCAAATCCTGGGGACATAATCCATATTCAGCTCCTCAGGGGACATAGCAAGGTACAGAAAATACAAGCCAAAATAAATGCAGTGCAGGAAAATAATGAAATAAAATAGGGCAAGTATGTAACCATCTGAGTGAAATGCCAGAGAGTACATCAATAGTACTCAGGCTGAAACAACTACAAGCTCTGTGTCGGGGAGCCGGTAGCAGTGATATCATGAGGCGGTCTAGCTCAGCGGGTGACTGAGAAGCCGGCATAATATAGTCAACCTGTAGCCTGTGTGTCTCTCCAGCAATAAATGGAACAATAGGGGAGCACTAAATAACCAGCTAAGTGATATGCAAGATGAGAGCAGCACTAGAACTCAGGCTGAAGCCACTACAAGCTCTGTGTCGGGGAGCCGGTAGCAGCAGTAATAATGAGTAATGGGCCAAGCTTGGGCTTCAGAGTCTTGTGCCTCACAATAATAGGGGTTTATATATATGATCAGCCTGTAGCCTGTGTGTCTCTCCCCACCTAATGTAACCACACGTCTCATGTCCATAACGTCTCATGTACATGTCACGCACGATCATAGCTAATGCAACAAGTCATAAATATCTATGAATATAGTATCTCTGTCAAGTCCTGTATCCTATACAGAATCACCATGAATATCTCAGGATAGATCCTGTCTCATGAATAGTGTCAAGTGTCCTGGGCATAATGTACTTAATAAGACAAGTACGAGAATATAAAGGGGTCACGAATGTCCATCTCTAGATGCCAATACACAACATCGCGTACGGTGTTGGCACCCGACTAATAATCGGACGCTAAGTATGTCAAACGGTCCTAGGTTAAGCATGCACAGCAATATAAATGAAGCAAGAAAAATATGTAACAATACTGCAGAGTTTGGCAAGGTATACTTGCCTGGTGTTTGAATACCAGCAGTTGTCCCTGTATCAGTGGATCCGGTGGGTACTCCTCCAAAAGCTGTAATAAACATCACCAATAGTCTCAGAAGATATCAAATAGCTAGAAACGCCTGTCCTTAAGCCCAATTTGGACACAAGGACAAAAATGATATTTTAGGGTCAAAGCGGGGTCCACATGTAGGCCACTTTGTACCGAAAAGTGTGTCAGGGTCAAAGGTCTCCGAATTTACCAAACTTAGTGTCAACAAGTCAGGAACGATGATACGAACCCAACGAAACTTCCATAATTGGATTCCGGTGGGCCGATCACAAAATCGCCCGTCAAGTAGAGCTTGTGGGGCCCACGATACCCGATTTTGTCAACGTTCTCAGAATCGAACCAAACTTGGGTCACAGGACCAGCGTATTGCTACGAGTCCGATGGCGCAAGTTTCGTCTCGATCTGACGTGTGTACACAAAGTTACATTATGTTCAAGAATTGACGGATACGGGCCGTTGTCGGCGGATACGCGTTGATTCCGGTGTGCACGCACATCCGAATCGACTTCTGCGAAATCCCACACGTCCGTATCAACGACGCGCACGTTTTGATAAAGTCCGCGTACGACCAAGTCGTCCCGTTTGGCGGGGCGTACTCAGTTCCGGGGTGAAACAGGGCATTTTTTTTCTATTTTTGGATCGCAGTTTACGATCACCATAAGGCGCGATGCACCGAGCGGGTTGCACGGACACCGAGAGGGTTATACAGTCTATGCGTTGCAACTGACAGAATCGAAAATGGAGATACAAGGAGGGAGAAAACGGTACCTGAACAGGGCTCCGGGAATCTGAGTTCTCGTGTCCTGCTCGTATCCTGCGTCCGTGTCCGGTACTGTTCGTGTCCGAGAACGGCCGTGTCCATGCTAGGGAAGCTGCTACGCCGACGAAGCGGTGGAGTCTGGGTCAGCGCCGCCGGACGGGGGACGCTGTGCACAGCCGGAGTAGGGGGCTGTGCCGACGGGACCGGAGAAGGAACTCTGGGTCGAAGTCGGCTGATCGGTCAGCCGGACGGGGACGAGCAGGGTGTAGGATTCGGGGGTTCGACGGGCGGGGGTCGTGCGGCAGCCTGGCAGCAGCAGTGAGGTGGAGGAGTTCGGGGGGAACGGCGGCGTCGATCGGGGCGGATCGACGGGTTGAGGGTGGTTGGGTGTTGTTGGCGGGGTCCGGTGTATAGGGAGATGGAGATGGCGATGGCGATTGTCGGCCTCGGCTTCGGGGACGGCGCTGAGCACGGCAGAGGGATGTCCAGAAGGCGGCGGCGGCAGATTTCTAGGTTTGCGGCTGGGCACGCACGCCAAGGAGGGGGGGTTTTATACAGCTACAGTAATTCCGGCGGCTAGGGTTTCCCATTTGGGTTTCGGGTTCGGGTCGGGTTTGGCTCGGATCCGACCCGACCCGACCCAATATGCTGTTTTGGTTCAGTCAGGGTTGGTTTGGTTTGGTTTGGTTTGGTTCGGTTTATATATCCAATAGTTTTTAGGACCTTAAACGCGTTTTCGGAGTCCAATAAATTCACAGAAAAATACCCCATGTCCGATTTTCCATTTTACACCATAAAATATTATTTCCATAATATTTTAACATCAATTAACAATACTTAAAATTCTTTTAATCACAATCACCTTCGTTTTAAATTCCAGAAAATATCGAAAAATTCGGAATAAATTATTTTAAAATTATTCTGAAAAATCAGGGTGTTTACATTGGAAGAAGGGTGCTAATCGAAGTAAAGCCACTCACAAGTTGGTGATTCAGAAAAGAGAGAAAATGAAGATCTTCAAGACTCCGCTTGCGCGTCGCCTACACGGTCACCTGCACGCACCAACAGATGATCAATATCTCCTGCTTCGGTCTCCAATGGTTCGATACGAAATCTAAAGAACGAAGACAATGAAATCCATCAAAACCGTTCAAGAAAACGCAAGGCACAAAACCAACAAGAAAGCAACCAAGCGGCATCGAAAACGGACAAAGAAACCAGCGCAACGAAAATACCCCTCTTGACTCTGCCGTGGAGTCATTCCTTGAGGCATGATCCGTTGAATATGGGACCTGATTTCGAAGAAACCAATCTATAACGAGGAAAGGATCTTGATTCAATCTGTCCCAATCGAACGATACCAAGTATTTCTTAGCCGCGCTCCCCGAATAGGGGGAACAAGGCGCTACATCTTAACCAACTAACAAAAAGTTTCATCCTCGAAACTTAGGAATAGAACCTACCCCTAAGAAATAATGAGAAAAACTTTTCCTTCATGTCTAATTCGAGTTCCCAGGTCGACTCCTCGACCGAGTAGTTCCGCCAAAGAATGCGCACTAGCAAGACTGCCTGATTCCGTAATTGCTTCTCTTTACGATCTAAGATCTGAACGGGTTCTTCGGCGTACGTCAAGTCTGCCTGCAGATCCAGATGACCGAAATCTACCACGTTGTTCGGGTCATGCACGTACTTTCTAAGCCGTGACACAAAAAATATTATGCACTTCTGACAGGGCTGGTGGCAATACAATTTGATAGGCAACTGAAGTGACTCGTTTGAGGACTTCGAACGGGCCAACGAATCTCGGACTTAACTTCCCCTTTACCCTGAATATCATAACTCCTCGCATGGGCGAGACCTTTAAAAACACATGATCACCTTCAAAGAACTCAAGGGGTCGACGACGAATGTCGGCATAGCTTTTCTGTCGGCTTTGTGCTACTTTTAATCGCTCTCGAATCAACCGAACCTTTTGGACTATTTGTTCAACTAGTTCCGGCCCAAGGATTTGACATTCCCCAACTTTATCCCAGCAGATCGGTGACCTATACTTCCGCCCATACAGAGCCTCGTACGGAGCTATCTGGATGCTGGACTGATAATTGTTGTTATATGCAAATTCAGCCAACGGTAGGTGGACGTCCCAACTTGACTTCGAATCGATTACGCAGAGATGCAGCATATCTTCTAGTACCTGATTCACCCGCTCTGTTTGGCCATCGATTTGAGGATGGTAGGATGAGATAAACTTCAACTTGGTCTCCATCAATGGCTGAAGGTTTTCCCAAAAATGTGATAGAAATCGTCCGTCCCGATCAGACACTATAGAAACTGGTACCCCATGCAGCCTAACTATCTCGTCAAGGTAGGTCTGGACGAGACGATCGGTGCTCCAAGTAACTTTAATAGCAATAAAGTGTGCTGACTTGGTTAACCGGTCAACGATGACCCAGATTGTGTCGTTCCCCCGTTGCATCTTTGGCATGCCAATAATGAAGTCCATGCTTATGTTCTCCCACTTTCATTCTGGGATAGCAAGATTTTGCATTTCTCCGCTCGGTATTTGATGTTCTGCTTTCACCCTCTGACAGGTTATGCATTGCAACACGAAGAGTGCCACATCCTTCTTCATGCCGTGCCACCAGAAAATAGTGTGAAGGTCTCTATACATCTTCGTGCTCCCGGGATGGACCATATAGGCTGCATAGTGAGCTTTCGCAAGGATCTCCTTTCTGAGTTCTGTGTCGTTGGGGACGCATAGCCTTCTCTTAACTCGCAATACTCCATTCTCATCTACTGCAAAGTCCTTCGTCTTCCCCGCTAGAATCTGCTTGTACATTTTTCTTAGGAATGGATCGTCCCTCTGAGTAGATGTGACCCTCTCTAACAGGTTGGGTACGAATCACATCTGAGGAACTCGTGTACCGCGATATCGAATTCGGAGTTCAATGTCCATTTCCTCTAAGTCCCTTTATAACCTGCAATTAACTAACAGGGATCCCGCAAACACTAGACTCAACGCATCTGCTACAACATTTTCTTTGTCAGGTGTATAGTCGATCGTCAGGTCATAGTCCTTAAATAATTTTAGCTAAAGCTGCTGTCGTAGGTTAAGGTCCGATTGAGTGAATAAGTACTTTAAGTTCTTGTAATCTGTGTAAATTTGGCAAGCCACTCCATAGAGATAGTGTCGCCATAATTTTTCTCAAATAAGTAAAATGATCTGCACCATTTTTACGTGAAGAAAATCAATATTTATGACATCAATAAAGTTGGTGGTTGAATATGTGCATATATAAACTCGATATCGATCCATAGGTTTCCATTATTAGTAGGAATATGTTACTTTTGAATACAAATACATGTTCATCTCTACCATTTGGGATAAGCTTCATTACAAATATTGTAGATACCGATGAACTTGCCATTTTTACAATGTCATAAGCCATTCGTGTTTCATGGTTAACTTGATCAATAAGCAGTAACATCATGGATAAAATAGCTCCTTCAGATGTAATAACACATTTATAGGTGAACTCTTTTAGATCACCTCTTCAAGAAATAATATTTTTTTTCTGTTTTCACTCTAAATCTAGGAAACGATAATATTGTTAAGGCTAGAAATGAATTCTGATGAGAGGGTTAATAAAGCATCAATACTAATTTATGGACAATTTTAATTTATTTGTCGTATCGGATACTAATGGTAGATTATACATATGTCACTTTGATATTGTTTTAATTTGTTTAACAATTTGACTCATTTGCTAAGAAATAAAGAATTGCATCATTCTACGTAAATTACAGTACTTAATTTTATTGTATCTTTCTGTTTCAATGGTTGTAGGTGCCTGGACAATCTAACTTGCCTAAAGACATATTTTCTAAAGGACTTCAAAAGAAACTAATTTGTTTTTTTATGCTTAATTTCGGATACACCACCAAAGGAAGATGTTTATAATATCATCGTCGACGAAATCTTTGACCGCAATGCAGATTTGTTTGAAGGAGACGGAAAGTTTGAAGGCATTATTGTTGGTTATTTGATCAATTGGCCAAAAGAGTGTTCAGTTTATTAGGATTTGAATATTAGCTTTTTGTTTTACTTTTTGGACTTAAACTTCGTAGGTATTCTGAAATTCTATTCCTTTTTCGATTTGGATGTTATGTGTGAGAACAATTGTAAGCAATTTGATACTATAAAGACAATGACTAATTAGTTATATTCAACATCATTTGAGATTCTTGAATAATTGGTGGTTATATTTATTTTAAATTGAGTTTCTTTAATTACATTTAGATTCAATAAGTGCGTACTAGTTTACATAAAAACATGTTTGATTAATTAGAAATAGTCATGGTAAGTATTTTACCGAAATTCGACGGATATTGTCTGTCAAAGATGGACAATTATAAAAAATTAATTCAGTAGGGTAATTGACGGATCAAGTCCATTGTTTCTGATTTGACAGACAAAATCCGTCATTTTCCTCCCTACTTATCGACGATAGAAAACCGTCGTTTACATAAAACTACGATTTATTTTTGACGGACCATGTGACGGATCAAAACTGTCGAAATTTGCAGTTTTCGATAATTTTGGTCCGTCGAGAAACACGAATTCTGACATAGTGAAGTTAAAGACAACAAAGTGGAGCTCAAATAGAATTGATATAACATTTTGACTTTAGTAAAAAAATTAGCAATTGAAGACTGCAGTGGACACTTGTGCATACTTGAAAATTGTTAGAAAGATACGAAATATTTCAGATTTGAAGCGTGTCCTAACTCCTCTCTATTAATTGCTCAAACCCACCTAAAGTAACAAAACAAGAAAGAAAAATAAAAAAGGGAAAATAAAGAGGAAAAAAATATCAACTAGGAAAGAAAAATAAAGAGAAAAAAGAGTAAGGATTTTTTTTTTTTAATTTAGAGTGATTATTTTGAATATATCATTGTGTGTCAATATCATAAAAATATTTTAAATATAACAATTTATACTATTTTTAATAATTCAAAAAATATATTTAAAGTGCCCCAACTTTCATCTCAAATCAATTTTCGGGTCCAGCAACAACAATTAATGGTCCAGTGCACACTTGCCACTGGCAAATGCCAACTAAACCAACAGTTCACAAACTCCTCTATGGACCACTTGCATGTATTGTATACAAGCAAATTGTCAAAGCAATGCACACGAGCCCATCCGTTTCTACAGTAAATGACAAAAACATGGCCCTCTCTAGAAGCATACATCTGTTAGTTCCGACGTTTAATCAAAGATGGAAGAACGCATAGTCGAGATCAGAGATTCACACAAAAATTTTCACTCTGACTATTTTCGATTTTCACAAAGAACTATAAGAGAATTCTAATTACAACTTGCTCTCAAGATTACAAAAGAATCAGAATTAACCAAACTTTTCGTTCTTCCTTAAAATCGCAGTTGCAGACGGACATAACAGAATTATAATAAAACAAAAACTACCTTCGTTCTTCCTTGCAAAAAAGCATCAGATAGAACGAACCAAGAAGAAAAAGGAGAAGAAGACAGAATAAAAATATTATTCTTGCTGGGACGATGAAGACCACCATTGCTCAAAGCAAGATTCGTCCTCTATCGACGATCTACTCCCAGGAGCCAGCAAGTTCACGAGAGAACTTCTGGAACGCTCGTAGTCACCTCTTTGTGTGACTCGAACAGACTCCTTTGGACTTCTCTTTCTCAACTTTTGGTGTGTTTCAAAAGGAGTCTAAAGGGCTCTTTATATAGGGAATGGTGTAAGCCAATCCTCCGCTTCTTTCCGATGTGGGACTAAAAAGTCAATATACAAAATTGATATCCCACAATCGCAGCCCAATGCATAACCTGCTCAGCATCCCTTCAGCACCCTCTCTGCGTATAACGACCCGCTCTGCGTAAAACGACCCGCTCCGCGTCTATGCGGATAGCTGATTCAAACGGCACAAGTGCGATGACCCGACCTGCTTTGCTCAGCGAGAAGACTTGCTTGATGCAAAGGAATGCCAGACTTGGCCCTTCAGGAGTTCAGACTTAGACTTTCAGAGGCTCGCACGGAGTATCGCTCGACTGAGGCGAATCATCGCTAAGGTGGGTGGCTACGATGAACTTGTCTTTGCTTAGCCAACACACTTAAAATATGGTTGATATATGCTAGTTGCTAGAAGAATCACCCCTTGCATGCTAATAAAGAATTCAACACATCTAGCTAAGAAAATAATCCCATCTAATGTATCTTCGTATAGAACATGGAAGTAGATTGGTTGAACGGAAGGCTCGCTTTTACAGTTCTTATAATTTCAGCTCGTAATCATGCTTTTGTTCCTTATATGTTCTTGAAGTACATTGCTCCAAAAGTCTTGAAATGTTCATCACATAGATACGGTCCTAGTGCAGAAGCACAACATAGATTCTGGTTAACATATCTGTGGCAGACGACTATCAAAATAGTCGTTCCAAGCCAAACAATAGAGACATAGAAAGTCTTCGGGACCGTTGGATCACCAAGGCAACTCCCAAAATGGGAACTGCAATAAGTAGTAAAGATGGCAGCGTAATCAATGCATGGAATGGAACACAACAGATCTTGAGGTCTCTAAATGAATAAAAATGTGTATACACTGTGTCAAATAGCTGTGTTTATTCAAGGTCTTAAGGTGTTGCATATAATAAAAGTTTAGTGTTAATCGTCAATGGTCATGGACAACCTTTGCACAAGATTCAGGTTCCCGCGGACGGTGCGCCGGTCCCACTGGGGCCGATCCGAACCGGTCAGGAATATTTCAGATAGTCATTGCTTCCGACGGGAAGGCGTGTAGCGAGGCTCGCTACCTGCGTTGCATTCCATTCCCGTGCCGAGACTATACCTTGTCCATGGTGGCTCATCAGGTCATAAGACCAAGTTTGTCTTTAGTAGATTGCATACGTGGCGGCAACCTGCATATGGGCTCATTAGGAACTTGTGGCAAGTAATGGATATAAAGTAAATGGAAGCTTGAAACACATTTGAGTAGTCTGAGTCCAATATGCCTATACAAGTATAACATGCAGCTGTAAAATGAGTATAAGACATCTGAGTAATTTACACAACCTGAGTCACAAAATGATAAGAGTATTGTAAACTGTGTATATCGTGCACTCGGTCTTGAAACACGCTCGTAGTATACATGTGTTTTTTATGCGATCTTGGGATTGCATATATCTATATTCGTGCTGGGTTTAACTTAGTTTTATGCTTGGGCAGGAAAGGACAAATGGTAAGTTGGTAAGTATCACCGTGTTTCTTGTATATCGTATGACGCACTACCACACGAGATAGGCTTTGTATCTTATGCTTGAAATCGATCCTAAGGCAAGAATAACAAGATCACTTAATAGTTGGTGCACGGAACTAATATTAACGTGTTGGATTGGTCGAGCGGGCGAGAAGCCTCCCCACCAGTGCATTCATGTACTGATAACGCACCAGATTGCTTGCAGGGTGCGGGAGAACCTCGTTCGGTGCGGATGCCACCTTCGTGCGCGCTAAGGCATGGAGTTTGCTCTGGAGCCTTGGAGCGTTGCATCCAGAACTGAAGCACATATACATGACATAATGTTGGAACATCACTTATGTGTCATCCCAAGTTGTAAGCCGTTTGGCACATCCTTATTCTTAGAGAGAGAGAGAGCTTGAGTGACTTGTAATCTCGGCCTAGCGCCGCTTGTAACCTTATTCAATATCAATAAAGAGCTGTTTTGTATTCATTGGTGAACTAGTTATCAACGACCATTTCGGTATTTGCCTTGCGCGGGCACAACTCCAGGCTCGCGCGGTATCACATCCCGATGGAAACGATCGTCCCGCGGGAGCGCTGACGCGATGATTCGCGCCTAGCGGGGGCGGCCGATTTCAGCGGAAGATCGGGACGTGACATATTGGTATCAGAGCATGGCTTTACGTTCTTGAACTTCTTATCGATTCTCTCAGTTTCGAAAGCTCGTTCGTGGGTTATGTTACAAACGCTCTCTCTCAAAAGTTCTAACAGGATGTTCCATACAATGAGTCTAAGTATTTTCGAAAGGTGCATGTGAATGATATGATCGTTTGATCAGAATTTTGATGTGAAGGCCTTTGTGCCAACCTATGTCAGACTCTGTGGGAATGGACTTATGTTAGAATCTGCAAGTTCTTTGTAAACCCGAATGCCTATACGAGAACACCAAGCGGGTTAATGTGCGAGACATGATATCGTTCAGACAGTTACTTATGCACACAACCTTTTTGGCTAAGTTGTGTTAAATATCGCACGGTAAGATCCTTGGGTGCGAGCAAGTTGGCGAACGAGATTTGAATATCGTTCAGGTAAGGATAAGTCGGACTTAGAAAGGTCAATAGAAACATGATCGGACTATCGCTTAGGCGAATCTTGGGAGTTGTGCCTGGGTTTTTATGTATAGTTCAAACGGTTGTTCGTATCGATAAGTTATGACTCGAAACTTGAAACATAGTTTGTATGAAAGACTACCGATAGAGGTGCGTACGAGTCTAAGATTATAAAGGCAACGAATAGAGACCGTGCTGCAGTTCTTAGGAACGAATTTGATATATGAGTGAATGACGCGAATGCGATTCAAGAGTTAATAAGATGACTCAATTTCTGAGTGGTGTATTCGATAGTCTCAAAATCGAGTAAGCTAATTGAGAATATAAATAAGCTATAAAGATTCAGAGATATAGCTCGAATCCTGATTGGTGTATCGGTCGAATTAGAAATGTTCAAACGAATCGTAGGGTTTGGAGTATTAAACGGGTCTTGCAGCAAGCGACGTAATTGTGCGAAGCCTTAGTATATCTAATGCCCAGCAAGTAAGCAAATTCGTAGAAATCATGAATGATTTGATTTGAGCAAGTTAGAATGAGTTGAACATAGGATAAGGCTTACATCAAATAGAAATGAAGAGTACTGGAAATTGATATCACGTTCGAAAAAACTTTATGGATCGTACGAGCGATTTTGAATTAAATCAAATAAATTTAAAACTTGAGTTGAGATAGAATAATCGAGAATGTAATCAAAAGTACTATTGAAAATAATGGCGCGAACTAATGATAGCGCGCATGGAAAAAATTTAGATTTTAGTAGGATATCGGTCGATAAAGTTCGGTTTGAGTACGAATGCTATGATTTCAAATTTGGGGGATCTTATATCATATCAATGGTTGGAAGATATCTTGAATTGATGCAACTTAGAAAAATCTTGGTTCAAATGATTAAGGCAGGCGATAATGAATTTGATCTTGACTTGGACGAACGATCTTGAGTCGAGTTCAATAGAAAATACTCGACATCAGACCCAGACGAGATCGATTATTCCGCGGGAGCGCTGACGTGGCAATTTTATGTCCGGTGGGGATGATCAAACTCGCAGGGACATATTCGATGATTATCCAAACGAACTCGATGAATGGAATGTATCGAAAGTGAATAGACTTGGGTTTGGGATTTGAAACTTAGTTATTTGAGGAATGCTAGAAGTAGACTATGAATTTATCAAAATAAAAACGTTGAAGTTGGATGATCTTGCTAGACGAATTGTAATCACGGCATGAACGGATATAACTTGATGGATATATATATATATATATATATATATATATATATATATATATATATATATATATATATATATAACTTGGATGAAGCAAAGTAAAATGAAGGTGTCTCGATCGTTTCCGGGATAACCATATTATTCGACGTTCTTGTCTTGTGCGAGCGTAACTCTATGCTCGTACATGCGTCACGTCCAGATTATGACGGTTATCCCACGGGAGCGTTGGCGTGGTGATTTCACGTCCAACGGGGATGATTGAACTTGCGGGAGACTGGAGCGTGATAATTAAATGATCGTCTTGACTTGTGGATCGACACGATAAGACGGATTTTAGGATACAAATGAATCTAAGTATTTTTGAGAAGGAGTTAGTCTAGAACGTGCAGTAAGATAGGTTGGGTGGTCTCATGAACGGATACGCAGATCGTGTTGGATGACTTATAATTTATGATATACATCGATGGTGTAGAATGGGATCATGATTTGGTTGTCCAGGCTTAGAAAAGAATGGATATGTAAATTCTATCAAAACATAATAGAGAGAGAGATTGAGCGACTTGTAATCTCGGCCTAACGCCGCTTGTAACCTTATTCAATATCAATAAAGAGCTATTTTGTATTCATACTTGTGTTTACTCTATGTTTTCGCTATATCGACTTGGTGAACTAGTTATCAACGGCCGTTTCGGTATTAGCCTTGCGCGGGCGCAACTCCAGGCTCGCGCGGAATCACGTCCCAATGAAAACGATCGTCCCGCCGGAGCGCTGGCGTGGTGATTCACGCCTAGCGGGGCCGACCGATTCCAGTGGAAGATCGGGGCGTGACACTGCGTCCGTCCAGAACCAGTTCAGCACCCGCTCATGCAACACGCGTATGTAACCCGAGCATAAAACTCGTGCATAAAACGAGAGCACGAGCGCCTTGCGACGATGCTGACGTGCTAAGTTCACCAACAAAGTGCCACTTTCCGCCCTTGAGCCCGAGTTCGAGTTCGAGTCCGAGTCCGAGTCTGAGTCCGAGTCGCTAAGCCCCTTTGGGACTTAGCTCCTATGGAATAATATCTAAGAGCATTACAAAAAGCATAAATGCTTTCACGAGGACTTAATCCTTTTTTCTTATAGAAAAATACCCCCACATGGTACCCATGTGCCCTACCACACCCCATGTGCACACCTCAACTCATACAAAGTATTATATTGAGATACCCACTTGGTGGTGTAGCCAATGTGGGACTATCTTTACTAGTCCAAAGACAAAAATACCAATAATCCTCCACATATCTCAATATATATGGGTTACATATCTCAATATATATGGGTTAAGCATTCTCCACAGTGACTATCCATCGTGCATTAGGATAGATGTCGCTTCGACTTGCATCTTCCTACATGGGTCGAACAACAGTACGATACAAGAATGGACTAAGCCTTGAATTCTGTACCATAGCTGTAATTATTCCCACTCACACAATGACATCAGCTGTACTTCCGGTTGCACATTAAAGGCCCTGTGCACGCCTAGTTTCTGTGTATGTATTTTGGGCATCTACAAGTTTTCCCTCAAGAAATGGCCTATATCTCTTTCCATACACTCTAGGTGAGTTCTTTTAAAGAGTCCTTGTCATAAAGCCTCGAGCTTCCTTGCAGTGCTACTCCGCTATGACATGGCCCAGAGCCGAGGCTTATACCTCATCGTGGTATAATGCCACTGTAGCATGAGGTCCCAACCTCTTTGTAGTGCCAAGCTATCCAGCATGAAGCCTTGCGCTTCCTTACGGTGTTACGCCACTATGACATAGCTCGCGTAGCCGAGAATTTATATCTTTTACCTCTTTGGTGTCACACCACTATAACATGAGCACACCGACCTCTTTGTAGTGCTGCCTACACTCTTTATTCTACAATATTAGGCTATCTGACTATGTGTGGTGCTACGCCGCTATGACATGGCTCGCGAAGCTGAGTCATTACCCTTACCGAGGAACCTCTTGGTGGTGTCACCCTCTATAGCATGGAGACCTTACGCTCCTTTGTAGTGCTGCACTACCGTGCTTCCTGTTAATCACACCAGATATTCAAAATGCCTGAGAACTCATTAAGGCATCTAAGCCATCCTCCCATAGGACTTGTTCTACACAAAAGAACAATTAGTAGACAACAGTGGTTCTGGGTCCGTAATCCCTCAATGTCTCAAAGGACTACCCACTGTTCCTGATATTCTCCTAGTCAATGATTATTCCTTGAACCAATAGCTAGATGCCTAGTAGATTTCTCTTTGAGCTAATAACATAAAACTAAATGGTAGGATTATAAATGTAACGCCCGCAACTGCACGGTGCGTTACGTTGAGTCGGATTGAATGAAACAAATGCTGGTTATATTTGATTTATTGGATTTTGGGAGAATTATTGATTGAGTTGTTTCATGTGCAGATGGCTAGCGGGTTCGATGGAATTCAGGTGTTCGTTCAGAGCAGTACTGAGATAGCTGGGTTGGAATGATAATGCCATCTTCCTTAGTCCGATTGTCACGCCCCAGTCCCAAAATACGTAGGACCAGGAATACGTGACACGCAGCTACGCATTCGACCAGACTCTGGTCTGACTCGAATACGTATAAGCTGTAAAATAAAGGGCACTATCTAGATATTCCATAAATGTAAACCTCTATGTCTCAATCCACAATGTACAACAGTAAACAAGAAAGAGCTATATGTGCTAAGGTCGGCCGCCCAATAACACACTAACTCGAATAGACTCGAGAAGAAGTATGAGTCTATAAAACTAGGCTACAACAGCAGATGAATAATCAATATAAATAACCATAATGCCGGTAGATATAATGTGAGTACCTGGTACCATGCCCGCAAGATATGCCACTCCATCGGTATCTCCAAGTGCTCCGTAATCGTCTATGCTGCAAAACTGGCAGGGAACCAGGTCCTCAGAGGGACGTAACAAGGTACAGAAATATAGCATGCCAAGTAAACAGAAAGTACAAGTGCACGACAGGGTACTCTATCATAACCAACTAGTGTGACACAGTTTAAAGACAATGTTCGACGCGTGGGCTGTCCAAAATAAAACTGCAGCTCCGAACACAGAGACACACGGGTCGTACCGTAGCTCCGAGCACAGAGACACATGGGTGAAACAGTTACACTAGAAACAGGTATCACTAGAAACAGGTATCTCTAGAAAATACTACATATATATAAGCGCGTGCAGAGTAGCCCAAACGTCTAGTAACTGTCTTCCCCTTCCCAAGCGGTCAACGATTGTGCGTTGAACCTGAACCTCTAATAGTCTCGACACAAGGAATAACTCCACAGACGCGATCCTAAGGTCGTCCCAGTCTCTGGTCATGATGTCAGTATCAGGATACAGGAATCTGGCACGATCACAGTAACCCTAAGGTCGTCCCAGTCTCTGATCATGATGTCAGTATCAGGATACAAGAATCTGGCACGATCACAGTGTATGAGTGTCCTGGGGGTATCGATAAACTCAGGTACGCATATCGAGAAACTACGAAACATCCAACAATCTTCCTAGGACGCTACGACGTATGTCTTCACCCGGTTGTGAACCGGACGTGAAGTACCGAACGTCGACATAACTATGTGCACAATGTACATAAAGAACAACAAGTATCTGTAAACTAAAATACAGGGTGGCAAGATACACTTGCCTGCGTGCGGCTGCTGATGACGGGGGTCCGGTACCACGTCCAAGTCCTCAGGTCCCGCAGTACCTAGAGATAGATACAAACCAAGAATCAATAATCTATTCTACGCCAAGCAGGGATGTGACACACATCTACTCCTAAACTCAGTCTCAGCTACGACTCACAGGGACAAGATACTAGGGGGGTTGACCACAGTTTACTGTCGGTACGATAGTCAAAACAACTAGTCATCATTACCATATCATCAAGCTATCCTCAAAACATAGTTCATGATTTTTTTTTTATCCTTTCGTTTATATCATTGTTACCCAATCACAAAGTACCACTCTAATTTGTCCCTTCATTAATTTCCAGTCCCTGAATCACCGATCAATGGTTTTATACAACACACTAGTTCACAATCAAATACGTGCTTCCTAGTGTTCACCAATGTTCAATTATCAGAATTTTATCACTCAATAAATTAAATCTATTCCCACAATAATCAATTTGCATTTAATTAGGACGACAACTGAAAATCTCGTTTGGCGATTTAAATTCCCATTCATTATTTATGCCTCAAATCCGTCCATCATGCATATATATTCCATGTCCTTGTTCGACTCATTTTAAAACCTCCCTTAATTGTTTTAGCGATCTTTTAACCATGCGTAATATCCAGATCATTTAGTTATAAACAAATTACTAAACTCACTTGCAAACCTTAATCATAAACCCAAATCTATATTAGACCCTAATCTCATGTCATTATAATCCACGTTCACCTTAATCTTTATTCACCTTAATCAACATTAACCTTAATCATCATTAGCCTTAAACAACATTAACCTTAATTATCATTAGCCTTAACATCATTAGCCTTGATCAACATTATCCTTAACCATCATTAGTCTTAACATCATTAATCCTAAATCAACATTATTAACCCTAAAACTAACAGTACATAGCAAAATATATACAAGTTTATAGAGAGGGAGAGAGATGGGTTCACCTCGGCGCGATGACGGTGCCGGCCGATGGGGTAATGGCGGATGGGGATATCCTCCTCGGAGATGAGGGAGGAGCAGCTGGCTGGAGCATAGATGAAGAAGATGGTGGCTGGGCAGGGAAGAGATCGGATTGGGGGGAGTCGGCCGGAGCCGCTGGGGGGAAAACTGTGCAGGCCGGAGTTGCACGGATGCGGTGGTGCACCGCCGGAGTGGTGCGAAGCTGACGGCAGCAGGCGGGGTCGGGGATGTTGCACTGGCCGGAGTCGAGGGCGGTGCACAAGGTCGTCAGGTTCGTCTCGACCTCGACCCAACGTGACCGCCATGGAGGGATGGTGCAAGCTGCTGTCGTCCTCCGCGTGATGTCGCACGTAGTCAGCAGTTACTGCTGCTCCATGTATACAATCGGTGGAGATGCGGGTCGTTGATGTGGTGAGGAAAAGAAAAGTTGCCGGAGATTTGGAGGCCGGTGGTGGCAGGAGTCGTAGATGGCCAGAGTAGGGGGTGTCTGTCGGGGTGCTGAAGAATGTATAAGGAGGAATGAAGAGAAAGGAGAAGAAGAAAAAAATGGAGGGGTAGCCTGTGTGGTCGGCTGGAAATGTGAAGGGAAGAGAGAGTGAGAGAGAGAGAGAGAGAGATTTTGGGATTAGGGCCGGTAGGTTTTAATTGAGGGAGGGGTGTAAGAGCCACTTTATAGGGGAGTGTGTGGGTGAGAATGGAGGGTTGGGATCATTCCAAGTAGAACGGATGGATAGGATTTAATATGGAGAGAATGGGGTTTCTCCATGAGGGAATGAGGGAATTGAGATTGGGACCCTATTTTGGGACCCTCTCAATTAATTATGACCAATAGGATTCCAATAATTTAATATTTGCAAATAAGCCCCCGTAAATTCGAGAATTTGCATGGACACATAAAATGACGCAAAAATTGCGGAGAAAATTATATTTAAAAATGTCATAGTGAGGGGGCATTGCGCGTCAGACGCTGGTCAAATTTGAAGGGCATTGGGATTAATTTAATATTAAAATAGAATTTACAGAGTTGGTAAATCCCGATTTAATTAACGATAACGCGTCCCGCGAATTTAATTTAATTGGGGCCCGCGGGGTCAAAATCTGGAAAAGGCGCAAAGGCCAAAAATAGTGGGAGCTTAGAGTCGGTCTTGGACCCTTTAGTTGGTCCGGCTCAACGGATTAAGTTGGTACCCCAAAATCGAGGGTAACGACACAGGTGTCCGACACGGAATAAAATACGGTTTACGATTTTCGGAATATTGCGCAATTAATTTAGAGCGCACGAAAGTTGATTTTAACAGTCAGAAAAGTCCAGTGCCTAATTTGGCGAGTTGAGTCGAGTGTACAATATTTGTACGGAATTAATGGGCTGATAATGGGTTCCGAATAAATAGACAAAGATAGGGTGTCTCAATGTTTAAATTAATTGTATTAAAATTCCAGGTAAATATTCCCTACTCTAAACCTCAATATATTCTATCTAAAATTTTTCTGGCCCACTCTAACTATCTACAGAATAAAATTGAGGGGGTTTACAATCTTCCCAACTTAGAAAAATTTCGTCCCCGAAATTAAAAGTAAAGCACGATAATATCTAACAGAATTTAAAATAACTAGTAATTAAATTGCCGTACGTAAATTCGTACCTTGCTCCTCAAATAAGTACGAAAATATCAGCCGAATAGAATCTTCGCGCTCCCAAGTAGACTCACCTGGTGAATGGTGCTTCCATGCCACTCTGACCAGTCGAATCGTTTGTCCTCTCAAAGTCTTCTCGCTGTGATCGAGAATCTCAACTGGATGCTCTACGTAAGACAGACTAGGCCCGACTGTAATCTCCGAATGATCAAGCACGTGGCTAGGGTCTGCGACATATCTCCTCAGCTGCGATACGTGAAATACGTCATGTACTCCCTCTAGTGATGGAGGTAATGCAAGACGGTAAGCCACTTCGCCAACTCATTCCAAAATGTCAAAAGGTCCGATATACCTCGGACTCAGCTTGCCTCTACCTCTGAATCTGATGGTACCACGAGTTGGCGATATCCTCAAAAATACGTGGTCACCCTCCTTGAACTCCAATGGCCTGCGGTGCGCATCTGCCCAGTGTTTCTGTCTGTCCTGTGCTGCGCGCAGGTGGCTCTGAATCTGCTTGACCTTCTCTACGGTCTGTGTCACCAATTCCGGACCAAGTATCTGACGCTCTCCCACGTCACTCCAACAAACTGGTGACCTACATTTTCTGCCGTACAGTGCCTCATTGGGTGCCATCTGTATGCTGGCCTGGTAACTGTTATCGTAGGAGAATTCTACCAACTGTAGATGGTCCTCCCAAGATCCTCCAAAATCAACCATGCACGCTCTCAACATATCCTCTAATATCTGTATCGTGCGCTCTGACTGTCCGTCAGTCTGTGGATGATACGCAGTGCTGAACTTGAGACGAGTTCCTAGGCTCTCCT